>CAVNYN010201318.1:0-34337 GCA_963692815.1 Nyctanthes arbor-tristis
ATCCTTTGTCCATACAGGCTTCTTTCAAGTTTCTTTCCTCCCACAGACCTTGGTATGCACCATTTGGAAAGAGGTCTCTGTTCAAGAAATATACGATTAAGTTTGTTTCAGGCTCCAAACATCTGTTATCACCTAAACGGTTGGAACCGCCTTCCCCACATAAAGCATCATAGAAGCTCGGCTGTTCTGAGAGATCAGAATTAACTGCATGCTTCACCACTTTCTCCAATGCAGCAATGGTCATACCATCTGAATGAGCGTAATAGAAGCCAGAGTTAAGGCGTCGAGGTAAATTTATTGGTCCTGCAGGTGACAGCTTAAGAGATTAAACAGATAAGAAATAAGAAATAAGAAACAAACATGTTAGTTTTCAAAACCACTCAATCCACGTCGAACATATTATTGTAAATCTATCAACTTTCAGTCCATTCATTTTGTGTTTTTTATTATCACTATTAGAAAAATAATTCTCACAAGTTTGATTCTTGAAATAAGTACCTGTTATGTTATACTCATCTGACTGTGCTACAAGAATTCCAGGACCAAAAGAAGTAAGAGACGGTAATGGATTCTTAAACCAATAAACATCAACATCACTCATGAGTACATTGTATCCAAGCTTCAATATATGTAGAACCATTCTAGACTTGACTTTAGTTACCCTCTGAAAGCATTCTGTTCCAAAATGGCAGTCATCATAGCTGATGTTGGTTGGAGGACTTTCATACTTGAAAACAGGAAGACCCTAAGATCACATAGATAGAAAAGAGTAAACATAAATATGTGCACGGAAACATGATAATCATGGACATGGAAAGTGCATGCTCGGAAAGGAGGATAGCGTAGCACAGGAGGGTACTAAGGAAGGAAAGGAAGTTACGATCGTTGTTCATTGTACTGTTATCCTGGTCAATTCATTACTATGTGCCAAACATATGCTATGGGTGTTTTGAATGAATATTTCATGCATCCACTAAAGAGCCCAGCAGTAGAAATGTATAAGAACTAGTTTGAGAAATGCAAGTTACCTGCAGCACTGCAAAATCATAAATTTCATGGTCAAGAGCGCAGACCAAAAAGTTTGTGACCTGGAGGTGGCGTAGCCTGCACACCCAGCTCATTAGCATTTCCTTGTAACTGTATCCAGCAACAGCAAGTACAATAGTCTTATTTGGATTAGCAAGCATTGACAGTAGAGATTCTAAGGAGAGTGCCAGTGAAATTGTAGTTAACAATATTGAGTCATCTTTAATAGAGCAACCTTTTATAGTATCGGGCAGTTTTACAACATTAACACAGTTCAGAATCTTGCTTTGTACTGATAATAGCGAGATGCCATTCTTCCTTAAGCTCAGCAATCTCTTATGTCCTAGAGGATAAACAGTGTTTTTCATGGTATTTACAAAGAGATAGTTCCCACCACACTCAATAAATCTGAATAGATTAGAATAATTAGCCCCACGCAACGAAACTGTCCCATAGAGCCTTCCCAGATGGGAGTTGCTCACGAATTCCCAACTTCCCTTTCCAAAATTGGAGACATTGAAACCCTCAATCAACTCATTCTCATGGTCAAGATCATTCTGGTAGAAATTTGAAATGGTCCAACTTGCATCAAGTACAAGCCTAAAGTCTGAGGACAAGGCTTCATTTAGAACCCAATGGTTATGGAGTCCTTTACCATACAGGAATGGAGGCAAGACACCATGGTGAAGAGGAAGATCTCCATTGTTCCATACCATAAGCATTCTGTCTCCACATGATTTACTGTGACCGTTCTGAGCAAGAAACTCCTGCAACTGATGGAAAAGCAAATGTTTAAAAATTAATCTGGGATGTTCTAGCCAGCATGAATTGGAACATATTTCCCACGTACCTTGTGAATTCCAACATATTTACCATCATCAGCCAACCAACGTTTCCCATTTGAGTCTAAATGAAAAGGAAAATGTGAAATACTTTGGGATGAAGCAACTATAAGCCAGTCTTCATCAAGCTTATAAGCATATTCAAGAGTGGACATGAAGTCTGCTAAAAGAATGGTGTCAGGATCTATCAGTACAGAGATATCTGATGATGATGCCAGAGACCTTGCAACCATCGAATGAAAAAAGGGGGTACCTAGGAACCTGTACGTTATTTCAAACAGGAAGAAGTTCTAGAGTAAATTGAACTATTTCCAGGCTAATTGAAAAATACCATTTTAGCATTGTCTAGAAGAACGTAAAGAGCCAGAAATTAATCCACATAAAATCCCTATTTGTGTATCATGTAGCCCAGCATTAGGTCTTTGGAAATAAATTAATATAAATCAAATTGAAAACCTAGTTCCTGCTTAGCTAATTAACTACGAGTTGTTTTCATTCAAATAAATGTTATAACTTTGTATTTCGATTATGCGCCTAAGAGTTCTGGTAATTAGTTTACTCTAAATGTGGGCATTTAAAAGAGTAGAAAGTTTCAAACATATAACATACATTATTAATGCTAAATGGTCCGGAGAAAACAGCATTACAAGGCATTGAACAATTCAAGAAAAGATAGAGCTAAAACTTACGTGAAATCAATATTAGATTCAACTGAGACCCTAGAACCAAAGTCATCTGCAAAAGAGATAACAGAAGGATCTTGGCTAAAAAGAACAACATTCACATTTTCAGATAAACCGAGCCATGATCGGATAGCAAGAGCCTGCCTTTCCCCAACTAAACCAGCAAAAGGCATAGGTGCAGTAAATATGCTGATTGTGGGACTACTTGAATCGGGAAAATCACTTCTAAAAATGCTTGGATTCTTGATCTGATTCATGAAAGAAGAAGGCAACAGCATCTGGGTGGCGTATAGGGAAAAAGCTATCAAGAAAAACCCACAAAACCATACTAGCCAGAGTCCAATTTGCATTGCCTAAAAATTTGAAAAAGGGTACTCCTTTAAAATGAAATTGATTGTATGCAAACACAGGTAATAATTATAAATAAGACCCAGAAATGTCAAGAATTTGGCGAAGTTCAGCTTCTTGTCATAAACATGGCGATGGAAGAAAATAAAATACCGGGCTCCCATTTTGAATTATAAACGAAGAAACCGTGTGTCTCTTCTTTGGAATTCAATAGGAATTGAGAAGAGTGAAAACTCCACTACCTCCACTTTTGGCCGCCAACGCCGCCGTGAAAAGCCTTGTGGCAAAGGGTGCCTAGCATGTGATCTACTCACTATTTGCACGCTAGTCAATAGAAGCAGTGCATCTAGAACGGCCATTGTTCCGTAAAGAAAACAGAAATCAAAACGAATGCGACAACTCTAAGAAGGTCAAATGTGGGAGTATGACTCCAAGAAATCTGAGAAAGCATAGGATTCGTTCTACATCCGTGTTGGCCTCGATTCCACTGTCTTCCAACTTCAGACATTAAATTGTGGCCGACGAATGAACACTGAGATAAAGAGTTGCCTTTTATTCAATGTTCTAAAATCCATGATAATACGTGGAAAGAAATGTGATCTAGCTTTGAGTTTAGACGCATTTAAATGCATTAATATGTGATAAAGTACCATAAATGAGTGATAAAGTATAAAGCGTGACGAAAATCGAGTCTCCCATGCCAACTTTTTGTAATACAGGTTTTATTTTTGTACCCTGATATAAAATAACATTTCTCATAATTTTCTTTTTTTATTTTTTTGGTTCAATTGTACGAGCGTTACACGCTCATAGTCGTTTATAGATATGTGCACATCAAAGGCAACTTGCAAAGATTTTTACAAACTTCTCATGTGTGTGTTTTTTATCGTAAGATTCTGTTAAAACATGTTATCAATATCAATATGTGTCCATCCTCTCTTCCTTGTATAGTTTTCTCAGTCTTCACTGATGGGCCTCGGTTCAGAACGCCGATCCATAACCCCTCAGCTGGGGCGTTGTTCCACCAAAAGGATATTTACGGTTTCCTTATTAATCAGGGGGATCCTAAATAGTATCACGTTCCAATCCTTCATCCTTTGGTATGTATTGCTCTACTATGTCTAAATTGCATTCAATTTGAGAAAATGATCTAGAGGCCCTCTAGATTGTTATTTGTTATTGTCAATTTGAAAGTTGACGCATGGCAAAAGTAAGGAATTCTAGTTAAAAAAATAAGAAAGTTTTGAAATCCAACAAGAACACAAGAAAAAATTCAAGAAATTTTTTAGATAATCAATAAGTTGTTGTGTCATTCCTAATATTTAAGAGCTATATGCAAGAAGTTAGAGGTAGGTTATAAGTAACTACTGAGTGTGTTTGATTGTTAACGATTTTCTTTAGATCGGAAGTCCTTTTTTTTATGGTATTTAATTTATATTTTTTTCTATGGAAAACATTTTTCACCTTTTGGTTGCATGACCACATTTTACTTGAAAAAAAAAAGAAAAATATTTTCCTATATGGAGTGTATGTTTTTTGTTTTCGAAGTAATTCATACTTTTTTCTCGTGAGTTCAACTAAATGCCTTGCTGATAATTCAATTGACAAGAAAATATTTTCTTTATAAGTAATTCCATTCCATACTTGTTATCCAACACTAAGAATACTTGAAGTATTGTCCAAGGAAAAGAAAGAATCCTACGAAATAAGAAAAATTGAAGAAATAAATTCTCATAAAATAATTAAATTCTGAACCTATTTTATCATGTGTGTGTGTATGTATATATATATATATATATATATATATCAAAAGTTCTTTTACACTACACTGGGAATAAATATAGTCGACTACATTGAAGTTGGTAGCCTTCTCATGTAATATATAGAAATCAATCAAATGTTGTTTTTCGCATTAACAAATCTTCAAGTAATCGAACTTTGTATAATCATTATTCCCACTATAAAAATTTATTATCCCACCACATTTTCTTAATCCCTTAAATATCCCTAAACTAAGTTACCTTAATAACCCTTATTCTTTAATTTTTTCTAAATTAATATATTTAATTGGATATATAGTAGTTTTAACAATTCTGAGTATATTTCATCATCTTCTGCAATCAAATTTATCAGAAAATCGTAATCGTAACGGAAAACCCTTCATACGAAGGGCCCGACGCAAACCCAGGTCGCTACTGCTTCCGCCTTCAGAAGAATCGGGTGTATTACGTGTCGGAGTCTTTAGTCAAACGCGCCACTAATATCAAGCGGGAGAAATTGGTGTCGATGGGAACCCAGATTGGGAAACTCACCAAGGGTGGTAAATTTCATTTGACGATTCAGGGGTTGAAAACTCTGAGAATTGGAATTATTGAGAATTGGGTGGCGTTGGGAAACTCAGTGGGGATTTTTTTTAATTACTTTTTAATTTTTAAATGTGGGTTAATAAGGTAAATATAGTGTCGTGTGGTGATTAAAAATATAATTTTTTTGTGGTTGGAATAAAATGTGGTGAGATGATAAATTTTGATGGTGAGAATATAATTCACTATCATTATATTATATACAAAAATATCAACCACCCACTGAAGATATATAACTATTAAAAATTTGCACTTAAGACAGATTTTAAAAATGATCAATCTACCACTTGGAGTAGGTAAGTATATAAACTTAAAAAATTGCTCACAGGAGACAAATTTGGCAGCATGACGAATTTATTTATTTATTTTTAAAAAATAGTTTTTGCCATATGATAATCCTACTCGCAATGGAGGGGAAAAATGATATAAATCATGACAAAGTTCAGTTTCATTAACTATGAATTAACTTGATCAGCATTTATTTCTATTTACTCAATTTTTTCATTTCCTAATAGCTCCGCTTTCTTTAATCAATAATTCTCTGCCAAACTAAAATTTACAAATATCCTATTATACAGGACAGAAAATAAATTTATTTATTAATATATATATATGTGTGTGTGTATATATATATGAAGAATCTAATTATCTAAAGATATTAGTTGGTGATTTATTTATTTAAGTAATTATGAAATTTTTCCCGTGAGTGTGTGAATATATGCCCACATGGGATGAGTAGTGGTAGTTACGTTCTGAAAGTGACATAAACCCACTAAATAAAGGTCATTTCTCAGGAAAAAATTTATATAATTGCTGCTTACTATATGGATTAGGCATCAAATTGTACGTTATAAAACTAATAAAGCCATCACGCTTCCACGCTGTAAACATATGGAGAAGAAAACATAAAATAAAACCTTAATTAAGCATCTTCCACTCTTGGCTGGCTAAAAAATTTTTCCACAAGAACCCAAATTATCACGCACCACTGCACCATTAGAGAAGCATGGATCATGTTCTTTCATTGCCATGTCAACATTTAATTTGAAGATCGATGTAATATATATGTGAACGGACTTGATACATTGGATCTTTGTGATTTTATTAGATGAATGAACTTATATACCAACTAATTAAATTAGAAATTTAAATGGCATTATTAAAATAATAATTAATCTAACATAGATATGGGTAAAAGTGTCTATAAAATGATTCTCAACACTACGGAATCTATATCTATATAAATAAAATTCTTAATAGGAAACTAGTCTGAGGTACAATTGTACCGCATTTTCCCTCCAAAAATACTTTTTTGGAGGATAATGTGGACATTTTACATCATTCGGTCATTCATGCAGTTTGTCTGATTATTTTCCTTTTTTTTTATGAAGAAAAAATCCAATAATACTTATCTAGATTTTTTACTCTTTCATTATCCAATTGTCTTTACTCTTTACCAAATTTTCTCTCTTTTCTTTATCCAGTGACTTCTTGCTTTGGGAATTAGGATTTTGTTACCTTTAGTTTCATTTAAATCTTTCAGATTCTCTCTCTTATCTTCATCTCAAAAATAATATTTAGGGTCTGTTTGACATTGATTATAAACCAAATGGTTTATAACACATTTTGAATTTTAAATTCTTGAGACACTTGTCAAATTCTCTCATTGACAACTCACCCCCAAAACACATCAAATAACAACTTTTCAAAATTTAACCAATCAAATGAAGCCACATGTCTTTAAAATTTAAATTTCAAAATGTGTTATAAACCATTTAGTTTGTAATCAATGTCAAACGGACCCTTATTCTTCTCTCTGATTCTCTCCTTTATCTATGTACACTAATTTCCTTATATATTCGATATTATAACAAGTTTTTTATTTTTAATTTATATATATATATATATTATCTAGGAAGTATTTCCTAATTTGGTTATATTATTTTCTTTTTAGCTAATGTGTTAATTTTTAATTATTTTTTATATACTTTTAAATCGAGTCGTTATCTAGTTACTTCTTTTGTATGTGATAAATATGGATAGATATGGTTTAACTAACGTTTCATAGTTTCGAAAATTCTCATTACTGTATAGTCAAAGAAAAAAATAAAATATTTCATTTCTCGAGATCTAAGCATGACAATGGGCTGGGTCGGGATCATGTATGCTATGCATGTTATACGTTTTCATAAAAAACTTTTTTTTTATCGCCCTACCCATCCCCACTTAAATGGGGCACGGGTCGGTGCGGGCTTCTTAGCTCATTTATATATGTCACATATATTACACCAAGAAATTGCAAAATTGATTAAGCAAAATGAAAAATCTAGACTCATGATAAAACTCTTCTACAAGGAATATTAGATGAGCAACACCTTGCACCCAAATGGAATAACCAACTATAATCATACCACTAAAGTAGTGATTTCTCTCCTCACCAAGAACCTTAGAATTTGAATTTCAAATTAGGGACACAAAGAGACGTTTGGAGCTTTAAGAGAACAAAATGAAGTCTTGTGAATATAAGTACTCAAACCAAGACGACAAATGGGCCAAAGCCTCGTTGGGCCAAGGAATTAACAAAAAGCCACATAAGGCCCAAAACTTCAACTTAGACCTGAGACAAGGAAATGAGTGTTGCTCCAATCATATGTTTCTTGCGTAGTAGTCGATAACGTTTCAATTCTCAGCAATAGCCTATGAATGTGAGTTTGATCATCATCACCTATAAAGAGGTTTTTTGGCAACATATACCCAACAATATGTCTACATATTTTTATTTTCATTTTTTTAATGAATAGTATTATAAACACGGGGTGTCCCTAAGATGGAACTATGATTTCGATTGAAATTATTAAGTTTTCTTGATAAGTTTCATTATTTCTTTACTTTTCAAATCATTAAAATTTTTTATAAATATTTTTGTTATTTTACAAGAAATGATTAAATGGGCTGGGTACGGATAAAAATTATGATAACCTTCCCCCCACCAATTCTCAAATCGGACCGATTTTCTTTATTCCATCACCGACTTAATTACCTGTTTAGTTTGGTATTTTATGTCTTAATAAAATCAGGTACCCCGGGGGTATTGGGGTTGACGGGTTTTTTTTACTATCCTACTGAGTTCACTTAATAGCATTCCATATTAAATAAAATATAATAACTATTAGTTAACAATAAGATTAACCGATATGACTAAGCATATATTACTTAACATTTTGTACTAATGTTAATATATAATTTGATTGGGTATCTTCTTGTGCAACGCACGGGTGTGAATCGAGTTTAAAGAAAAAAAAAAGAATGTTAAATTGCACACAAAAATCCATTCGGAGCCAAGTTTCAACAATTACTTCAAGATCACAAACAAAATTTAGACAGCTTATACAAACAAAATTTAGGGTATGTCGCACTAAAATTTCTCATTTGCGGCCCTCGATATCCTTCTTTACTCTATCATTGTCGCCCCCCCATAGTTTGATCCTTTTGGTCGCCGCAGAAGCCTGCAATTAATTACATACAACCCCAAAAGAAATTATTTACTTAACTTACCATTAGGGAAAGGGGATGGTAATTAAAGAAAGTGCTCAATCACGCATACCTCTTTAGTCCAGTTAGTTCGGTAAACTATTGCGAAGAGGGCAAGAGTTTGTATTATTGTTCCAGATATCATTCCAACCCAGATGCCCTAAAAGTCACCATATTGGTTAAATTTTAGATTTTAGACCAATTATTAATATATATGGAATAGTAGCTATTAGCTAGCTAGCTAGCTAGATAAGATTATATATACATGTACTTACTTTAACACTCCAGTCGAGTACAAATCCTAATATGAGCCCCAAAGGAATGCCAAACAAATAATAGCATGCAATATTTACATAGGCAACTAAAGCTTGCCATCCAGCTCCAATTGCCACTCCTGCATATGTATATAACAATCATCGAAATCGAATACAAAGCAGGTAGCCCTTTGCCTCTAGTTTAACTACATTATTAATTTCTTTAATTAGTTTAGTTATTATTGTAAAATACGTACCCGATAAAGCCGGTTGAATAGCATTGATGATGATACAAAACGCCAGCAACGGTGTGAGACGGGTCACAAGATATTGAACTTGAGTACTATCCGCAAATAAAGAAGGATACTGCTTATTGAATATGAGGAGCAGGATGGAGATCACAAGGCTAATTGTGAAGGAAAAAGCAACCACCACTACCACTGAAAATTTCGCTGTTCTTGGATGAGCTGCTCCCAGTTCATTTGACACTCTTACACTGATGATGATAACATTATGTACAACAACAATAATTTTTATTTTAAAGAAGAAAATTTAAATATATCAATGACATAAATTTCTATTCTATTCTATTGAGTATCGACTAACCTTACTGCTGCATTGCATCCAATTGCTACCGTGGTTACCCAGCCGGTTATGTTCATGCTGCAAAACATTGAATAAATTGGATCCATCTTTGCGTCCCACAAAATTTCCAAATATTTATAAATGATTAGGTTAAATTAATGCTGGTAACATTAAGGAAAAATTGATGAACAATCATGGCAAGAATAAGTTTAGTTTAACTACACTACTCCATTAAGCAGGCAAAAGTTTCATAATTATGTTAAGAACAATGCTATTTGTCATCACTATGCTCTGCCATCATCCTTTCATGTATTCTCCTAATATAGTAATATTGATGGAGTTTCTTTTAGTTTACATTTGGTGGAGGTCAATTCTAGCCCCCCTCTTAAGTTGTACTTTTCTCTTTCAATTTATGAATAAAATAAGTAGCCTTAGTAGCCTTAAAAAAAAATGCTATTCATCAACACTATATTACTAATGATGAATATTAGCTATTAAATACGATGTATATATTAATCTTGATGATGGGCTAAAACAAAACGAATAATTTACTATCAAACTTAGATTTAATTATAATATCTAATTAATATAATTATTGTACGTGTTTAGCCGTTCGTGACACTAAAAAAAAAAAAATTAAAAGGGTATCAAGCCACTCACCATACGGATAAAGCATCAACTTGAACTTGTGCATTCTTCAAATATCCAGCAAATAAAACTAAAGCCATAAAATACCAGATCTCCAAGCTGCACACAATCAGAGTTACATTGTCATGTTAAAATTCAACAAACTGGTCAACTATACTTTTTTGTTATTTTTCTAAAAAGTGTCTAATAAAATGATGATATAAGAAGTGACCATTTTAAAACGAATTGATTTATCAACCAATTTCAAATCAGAACCAATAATTACCTACATCAGGGGGAAAAACCCAATAATTAACCCTTTTTTAATGATATTTCAAGGCAGTTAATTAATTGAAATTACTTACCACATCATAACTGCCGATGCAAAGGATAACCTAACAAAACTCCACAGATCCGCAAAGGCTCTTACGGAAAATCCAGACCAAGCTTTACCACAGTAGCCCATGAATATATAAACCAGCTGTGCCACCACTATAAACCACCATGACAGGTTCAGCACCACCGTCCCTGCCGCCATCCCCCACCCCAACTTGAGCATAAAAAGCCAGCTGAATAAAGTATGCAGTACCAGAGCTACGGCTGAAATCCATGCCATGGCCGTCATTTTACTCTGTGCTTGCAAGAACTTGGCTATGGGAAAATTCAATGCATATGCATAGAGTTGCGGGATCATCCAAATCGATATTTCCCCAGCAGCCCGTGATATTTCCCGAGTCTGGCCTATTAGTAACAGAATTGGGCCAGCAAAAATGTACAAGAACATTAGAATAAATGCTGTTGTGAGAAGGATAAACCATGATCTTTGCATGTAAACTCCGAGCATGTTGAATTGCCCTGCCCCGTGTGCTTGTCCACATAGTGTCTCGAGCGCACTTCCCATTCCTAGCTGTTCAAACAATTTAAACTTTTAGACAAGATTATTTAAAAGTATTGCAACCTAGTTAGGTCAAATTTGATCTGATCTTAGACTAGTTTGACCGAATCTTAGGTGAACTATCTAGCCATAGCCAGCTTTTGCGGCCTTGTGCTTCTCGCCCTGAGCTAAAATATTACAAGAAAGAAGCAACAAAATATATGTATAGGGAACATAAAAGTAATAGAATATATCGTTTACCTACCATGACTCCAAAGGAGAAAGTGGAGATGACGGAGTTTTCGACGGAGAAAGCGGCAAGCTCGAGCTCGCCGAGATGGCCGGCAAAGACTTGAGTGATGGCGCCTAGGGAATATTGACAAATGGAAGTGAAGATGGCGGGTCCGGCGAGGTACCACAACTTGTTTGACTCGTTCTTGAACTGCCGAAAGAAATCTCGAGCATCGTTGATCGGAGGAATGTCATTGGGGTCGGCGATGAACGATGAAGTGAAAGACGAGGTAAAAGAATAGGTTGAATGTGGAATTGCATAAACTTGCGCTGATAAACTTGGGACTTGATCATCCTCTTCATGGGGGGTGGCTACAAGTGGTTTCTTGACGTCGTTTTCCATTTGTGACACACACAGAGAATACAAGATTAGGACGATCAAGAGTGGTCTGATAAGGTCGGTATTTATTAATAATTTGGTTCAGGAATTTGGTATTTAACAATTGGGCACGTTCCTGGTTGGCCGCTGCGTTAATTTACTTTGACCGTCGAATGTGAATAAAAAATATTTTGGATCTGTCGATTGAAGTAGGCATTACTCATTAGCATTTGGTTTCACATGCAAAGGTAGAGATGAAGGGAATGACCTTTTGCATCTATCTAAATTAGTGATTCAATATTTCACAAATTAATGAAAAGATATTCAGACGATCGATCATGAAACATGTTTAGTGGGTTCAGATGATGAAACATGTGCAGTGGGAATTCTCGTGTTAATGGGTTTGCAATAATAATAATAATAATAATAATAATAATTATTATTATTATTATTATTATTTATCTAGAAAAGTGGAAGGTATGAGGCCACGTTCAAACCAGATTTTGAGTTAAGTACATCAATCAATATATGAAATAAACACCGCCAATAAGTGGTTAAAAGACTTGACGAAATGAAACACAAATCTCGACCCTCTTTAAATGCCCATGGCTGGTTAAAACGACACTGAAATCAGATGAGTTTAACACAGTGTTACACGGTGAAACCCCAAACAAAGTGTTGCCAAACAAAATGTTAAGTAGACTTTTAACATTTAAACCCCAATTATATGAGTGGCCTACCTAGCTGGACGCCAAAAGAAAACACACTAATTGAGAAAGCTTGGAATGGACATAAAATAGGTACGCAGTGAAACGTGGCTTCAAATAAGAAGCCAACTTGTCAAACATTAAAAGGGTGTTTAATTTTTATCATTGTTGTTTTTATTACACACCCCTCCCCTCCCCTCCCCTCCCCTCCCAATTATATAATCTATATTGTCCTTTTAGAATATACAATTATATAGTCTCGTTTTCATTTATAAATATACCCCTAATTAATTCGGGAAAAAATAATAAAACTTATAGTCCGTCCTTAGAATATGCCTAGAATTAAATACTGGCCTCTTTAGAAAAATGACAATGATTAGGATTCTTTTGGTATTCCGCGTACATGAGAAGTCCTCAACACATTATTATCTCATTATTTAAATTTTTCACCTTAAAATTTGAAATTTAACACATTACATTTAACCATTAGGTTTATACCCAACACGCATTAAATAAGGACATTATAGGAAGATTATTTATATATTTCACATATTTTATATCATTCTTAATTCGTGTGTAACATTAGAATAGTTGAGACGGAAGAGTAATAATTTTATGTACAATTACTTTGACAATTACTCAATGATTATTAAACCTTTCAAGTAAAATTCCATCTACATTAGGGAGTAGGGACCAATATGGTTTAATTTTTCCTCAATTCATTGGAAAAATTTTAAGGAAATATAAAAAAGTGATATTAATAAGTGATATTTTCACATGACACACATTCATTGGGTGATAATCATATGACTATTTTTCATCATCCAATATAAGTGTATCACATATATAACGTTACTTATTTATATCTCATTTTAATGTCTCCCAAGAATTTTTTAATTCATAAGTATAATTATCAATCAACAAAAAAGTGCCAATGCCTTACGTATTGGAGACAAAAATTATGAGGCAATTGCTTCTAAAATGCATGTGATTGTGAATAACTCTACTAAGTGATACATCTCAAAAGGAAAACAATCAAAGTCGAAGAGACAAAGAGAGAGGAGAATGAAAACAATGTAAACCCTAGCAAAATAATGGTACAAGAATAATAAATATATGAGACCTAACTCTATAATATACAAGGACTAAACTACACAAATAAAGAGGTGAAGCACTAAATTAAATAAACATAATAAAGGCTAAACTAACTCTAACATCCCCTGCTGAAGATGATGACGAACAAGATGACAGTCAATCTCAATATGCTTCGTTCGCTCATGGAATATTGAATTATGAGATATCTGAATAGCACTTTTATTGTCACAATACATAGGTGTAGGAACAGATAAGGAAGCACCTATATCTGAGAGTAACCATCGTAGCCAAACAATCTCAGTGATTATAGAAGCCATAACACGATACACTACCTCAATAGAAGATCGTGAAACCACAGACTGTTTCTTACTCTTCCAAGAGATAAGAAAATTACCCAAAAGACACAGAAACCAGTAGTCGACTTGCGATTAGTGGAATTACTAGCCCAATTTGCGTCTGGATAAGCACAAAGCTCCAAGGAATATGTAGAGGGAAAGAAGAGACTCTGAAAACAGGAACCACGAAGATAACGCAAAATACGAACTACAGCAGCCCAATGAACAGTAGTGCAAGCAGACACAAACTGACTAACAACATGGACAACATGAGCAATATATGGGCTAATGATAGTAAGATAGACAAGGGAACCCACTATAGTACGATACAAAGTAGGATCAAGTAGTGCAGTACCATCAAAAGGTGAATAATGAATATTTGTCTCAATATGAGTGTCCACTACTCTAGTATCAGTAATACAAGCACGCTCAATGACATCTGCAGTGTATTTAGACTGAGACAACATATATCTTCTGGGAGAAGAGGCGACCTCAATGCCTAAAAAATAAGATAAAAGGCCCAAATCCTTCATTTCAAAGCAATGGGCTAACTCACACTTCAAATCAGCAATCCCAGTAACATCGTCACCAGTAATAATCATGTCATCAACATATAACAAAAGAATAATACGACCAGCAGAAGTATATCGAAAGAACATAGCGGAATCATGATGGCTAAAAGTAAACCCAAAAGAAATAACAACAGTAGAAAATCGTTCAAACCAAGCACGAAGTGTCTGTTTTGGGCCATAAAGTGCCTTTTTAAGTCTTCACACATATCAAGGAGGATGTGACACACCAGGAGGGGGAGTCATATAAACTTTTTCTTGAAGGGTCCCATTCAAAAAGGCATTTTTAACATTCATCTGAGAAAGACTCCACTGGCGAATAGAAGCAACAGCGACAAGGGTACGAACAGTGGTCCTCTTTGCAGCAGGTGCAAATGTCTCCTGACAGTCTAAACCATACTGTTGAATAAACCTCTTAGCAACAAGTCTAGCTTTGTACCGCTCAACTGAACCATCAGATTTAGTCTTAATTTTATAAACCTAACGAGATCCAATAGAATTCTTACTAGAAGGTAAAGGCTCCAAATCCTAAGTTTCTTTCTTTTGTAGAACAGAGAGTTCATCATTCATAGTCTTTTACCAAAGAGGGTCTAGAACAGCTTCTTTATAGGAAGTAGGCTCAAAGAGTGCATGGATAGATGATAAGAAACAATAAAAAGATTCTGAATAGCGTGAGTAATCAAAATCAAGTACCTGAGTAGACTTACGTATACGTTGAGGATATCGAGGTAGTAGTGGAGGAGGAAGAGGTGTGTGAGGAGAAGATGTTGGATCCACAATCTCAGTTGGTGGTTGAGAAGCCACAGAAGAAGTGACATAATGAGACAGCGTATATGTATTTGTAGTAGTTGAGGAATCTACTGTAATATGGGTAGGGGTAAAAGGCATATCATATGTGAAAAGGTCAATATGAATTAGTTTTGATTTAGTCAAAGTGAGAGTATTTTCAGTAATAGAGAAAAACGGAATGCGTTCAACAAACACAGCATGGCAAGAGACATATAACTTCTGAGTGATGGGATCATAAGACCGATAGCCTTTTCTACCCTTAACATATCCCAGAAAACACAAATAGCAGAACGTGACGTCAATTTACTACGTTCAGCTGTGGGAAGAAGTACAAAACAAGTAATGTAGAGTAATCAGGAGTAGATCTAAACAAACACTCAATTGGTGACAAGTCAGAAGTATGAGAAGATGGTATTCTGTTAATTAGATAGACAGCTGTAAGAACTACCTCACCCCAGAATTCATTAGGGACTTTGGTAGATAGAAGAAGAGAACGAGCTGTTTCAACTATATGTCTACGAGGAGACAAACCTATAAAAGTGGAGATAGGCATAGCATGTGGCTGAATGGCTAAAAACTTCTAAAACTTCTCATTAAGATTAGCTAACTTGAGACCTGATGTAGATGGTGGACCAAGTATAGAAGAACCAACATATGGGACAGCTGCTGTATTAACATTGGGATGGTGAGACAAATAAGATTTCTGCTGGTAATTCTGTTGAAGAGATTGCTTCTTCAAGAACGACACTGACCTTTCCAATTTCTTGGCTGCTTACAAAAGCTACACACATCATTTGGAACTCTGGGATGCCCTTTATTTTTATTCTAATTTTCCGATGATGATATTGCTAAAACTGAAGTCCCAGAACTTAGTATAGATGCCTCCCTATTAAAAGACTTCAGTCGTGTCTCCTCAGCTATAAGCTCACTGACAACAGAGTCAACTGTAGGAAGAGGATTACGATGCAAGATAGAACCCCTAATGCCTTCAAAGTCATTGTGAAGTGCCATCAAAAACTGAACTAACCGCTGCTCTTCTCTATATGTGATGTATACCTCACATTCTTTCAAAGATGCAGATTCTGTAATGGTCAAGTCATCCCCAATTGATGTCATTGCATTACAAAATTCTAATACACTCATATTCTTTTGTTGCAATACCTGAATATCAATTTCTAGCTGATTCCTTTTGGCAAAGTTAGACTTAGTATACAACCTCTTCAAGTGTTCCCACATCTCTTTTGTTGTTTCATAGTTTGCCAATTGTGCAGCAACGCTATACTCAACCGAATTATTAATCCAGGTGATAATTTTTGAGTTATTAGAATCCCAATTATCTAACTTGGTTGCATAATCTTCATCAGTGTCATTAGGTTTTCCAACTGTTCCACTAACATAACCCTATAATTTTTTACCCTTCAAAAAGTGTTGCATAGCATAATTTTTTCCATTCAATCACATTAATAGCTTGAAGAGTATCATCCGACGCCATTATAAAATACAAGGAGAAAGCAATACAGTAATAAATAAGGCAAAGTAGTATGAACCATTACCACCACAAGGCAGATAATCAGAAGTCGATTCCAACGGTGAAAGTACGATCACCGAAAGAGCTGTCACGCTCTGTTAAGCACCACTACGGTTCCAAAAGTCCCGCCTCACGCGCCTCCTTCCGCCGGCGCGTGTGATTTAACGCGCCTTTCTGCCGGTAGCCCACGTTGTCCCGAATTGAGCGGTGTAATTTTTGTGGTCAAATACTGGCTGGAAATAGGCCGAATTCGCACGAACAGAATGTGTCAATGTGTGTTTCAAAATAAATTCCAATTTTTTCAATGTTGTTTTCAATTAACCAATGCAATCCTAAAGGGCTCTAATACCATGTGAATAACTCAATTCAATGATACATCTCAAAAGGAAAACAATCAAACTCGAAGAGACAGAGAGAGGAGAGTGAAAACTATGTAAACCCTTGCAAAATAATGATACAAGAATAATAAATATATGAGACTTAAGTCTATAATATACAAGGACTAAACTACACAAATAATTAAATGTGAGAAATCAGCATTTCACGTGATTATAATTAATGTGAGAAAGTTGTTGAACGAATTCCAATGCATAATCTAGTGCATTGCTGTTCCTTTCCTCGTCATACCTGCTCCATAATAATAATAATAATAATAATAGAAGACACTCCTTCAGTCCCAAAGAGTCGCTATTTCACATTTACTTACGCATTGAAAATAGGAAAAAATTCCAGTGCTTCAAGAGTGTTGAACACTCACTATTTTTGATCAATTAAGAATTCACATATAGAATTTAGAGCTTAAATTAAATAATAAATTGTGGTTTTTAAATCCACATGTAGATTTCTGATTGGCTATAGATACTGAGTTCAATACTCTTAGCTATAAAGGTATATATAGAAAAATAAGGTAAAATTTAATGTTTCAACTATATTAACTATCGTTTATTAATCTATATGAAAATAACTAGTAGAATATCTTTGTGGGACGGAGAGAATATATGGATGAGCAAAAGTTCTTTGATTTCCTATTTT
The DNA here is from genome assembly GCA_963692815.1 of Nyctanthes arbor-tristis. NCBI lineage: Eukaryota > Viridiplantae > Streptophyta > Magnoliopsida > Lamiales > Oleaceae > Nyctanthes > Nyctanthes arbor-tristis. The sequence goes on from CAVNYN010201318.1 coordinate 17,799, forward strand.
ATTTTTATTATTATACTCCATCCGTCCCACGAAGATAGTTCAGTCGTTATTTTCATACAAATTAAGAAACGATAGTTAATATAGTTGAACATTAAATTTTACTCGTATCTTTCCATATATACTCTTACCTCATTAATTAATTATTTGAAAGTAATTCCAATGTATAGATAGTTAATGTAGAGTAATACTGCCTCCATCCCAAAAAAAGTGCAATTTTCCTTTTTCATCGTCCTAAAATATGGTTCAGTTTTCTTTTTAAAAAATAGTTGAAATATTAGTTTTCTTATATGTCCCTATTTAATGTGCATAGTTATAAAAAATTAGAATTATTAAAGTAGAATAATTAATATAAATGAAAGGGTGTAATTGAAAAATAACGTTAAAATTTACTTTGCCAATATCATTAAATGAATTTTTCTTAATCTATGTGGAAAAAGAAAAAGGAACATCTTTTTGGGACAAATGTAGTAATAAGATACATTTAATAGGGCATACATGAACTATCTTTGTGGGACAGACAAAAATTGTATATTGGACTATCTTTGTGGAATTGAGGGAGTAATTTTAAGTCTAAATTTCCAATTTACCTTATGTTGTAAAAACTATCTAAAATTGTAGAATAGCTCTATACTTAAATATCTAATTTTTGTTGTTTTGACACTCCAGGTAACTAAATCAAAACAGATGCTGATTAATTTTTCAAATTATTTCCTTTCATTTAATTATAATTTCGACATTATTTTGAAATTAAAAAATTATGAAATATGAGTATCATGAACAAATTGACGCCAACTACAAGCGTATGATCCACAAAAATCACTCAAATCTTAACAAGAATTTCTACTTTTGGTGGTATTAGTTTACAAATTGTACACCTGTCAGATCACTTAATTGGGTCACATTTCATTCTCAACGTACGTCCCAACATTAATTGTCTTTCCGCTCATCCGACACCGAACCAAGTAACCAAACCAGCAACCATTTTACTGATTAAGCAATATTTATTATCTAATGTCAAATGTTCACAATTTCGCTCATTTATATATTTTTGTTTATCAACTTTAATTTTTCTTTTGATCAATATCATTTGAATAATGATACTCTCCCTTGTTAGTCACAGACAAAGTTACTTAATGGGGTATATATGTCGTATTTCATCTCGTGATAAATAGTCATTTAATAGTAAGTAATCGGACAAGTCCTTGCCAATGGAGTATATATAACATAAGTACTCATATCACTTTGCCAACCATTTTAAATAACACATATTTATTACTTCAACTTTTACGTATGGCGTCCGAGTCACGTCGTTATTACTATTATATAGTTATTATATAGGAAAAATCAACACGGAATTCACCTATTTTTTAGGTATTTGCATCTAGCTAGCAGGCTGATCATGCATTGGCACACGTTAACAGCGAAGCAGGATTGATGTGTATAAGTATTGCCTTAAAAAGCATAGAAAAATTTTCAACTTGAGAGCTTTAATTTAGGGGGAAAAATGAAAAGGGCGACTTTGATAAATTTTAATTCAAAAAAGATAGGGCACTTTTCAGAAAGGCCTCTAGCATATCTCTAACCCAACCAAAAATTCAAAGAATCCAGCTACCACCTCATCAATCATACTTTTTTGTTTCTCCTTGTTTTTTTGTTTTTTTAAGGGATCGTGAACCACGTACTTTTGATAATATATAATATAGTAGATGAGTAGGAAGTTTTCCGCAGTAAGCATTTGGCGACATAACAACGGTTAGTAGTATGTTACACCAAACGTTTTGGTGTCACGTCTGGTATCAGAACAATACCAGACATCTATATAGCATGTTATTAACAGTGATCTACTTCAAATTACACTAACAATTAACATTATGTCACATCTAGTACTTGAAATTATTAAGTAGATGAGAAAGTGAAACTATGAACCGGTCCGGATATGGAAACTTTCAACTACGAACTATCGGAATTGTTTGGTAGATGTTTCTATATACACGATAACGTACACATGAACAATCTTGGTAGGTTTTAGTAATTAAGGATTAAGATAAGTTATGATAAGAGGGGCAGAGTAGAGCTTGTGAGAGATATGATTATGAGAGTAAACTTGTGGAGACTTTTATTACTATTATTATTTAAATTATTTTATTTATTTATTTTAAATTAATCGTATTGACGCTGAGAAGAGATCATTAATTTACATGGTCAGGTCAGGTGGGGGCGAACTCATATATGTTAACTTGATAAATACGTGGAAAATTTTTTATTCTTACATTACTTTTATTAAAAAATAGGAATATAAATAATTATCTTTTTTTTTTTTGAGTTAATTGAATTCTTTAGCTATTCAATTGTTTATTTATTAAATAATACCCATTGAACAAATTAATGAAAAGTTACATACATGTTAATTATTATAAATGATGCTAAAAAGAAAAAAGAGGAGATGAGAATAGAGAAAATAATACTTGTGATTATTCGTGACAATTACTTACCGGAAGCGCGAATATAAAACAATAAGGAATCGGAGCAGAAAGCAATAAAGAAACAAAATAAGAGAACACGAGATATGTTTGCTCTCTTTCGGGAGCGCAGGGTTCACCGGAAATGCGGCTACTCCCCATAGAGGCTCTATGAAATTGTAGATCTGGCCTCGTTGCACTAAATCACGAAGAACAGAGTACAAACCCTAGATTCGTCCCTCACACAACTCACACAGATGTTAATCAGAGTGATAAACAACAGACTGCACAACCACCTCACTACATGATCACTCAGAGAAGTAATGTTCTCATAGAAAGAGAGCAAAAGATCAACTCACTGTAAACCCTAACACTCAAGGCTGCGTATCAATGTATTCCTCTCAACCCTAACAATGAAGAACAAAACAAATAAACAGCAAGGCACCAACGGTCCAGATGAATCACAACTGATGAAAGGCCCAGATTGGTTCTACCCGACCCGGCAAGGATCTATGAGAATACTAAATGGGTTGGTCAAAATTGGGGACAAAGTCAACATTTCTCCACCTTGAACCCAATTCCCTGTTCACTAGTGCAACAGTGGCTGAATCTGCTTTCGTATCCCAGCCTCTTATTACCTGCACACAAAACACACAAGTTAGCAAAGTAACAAAACACAAACACACAATCACAAAGATTAAATGTTTTAATTTTTTATTTTTTGATTTAAAACAAATTTAAACAAAAAACAAACAAAAGAGAAAGAAATCCTGTCACTTATCCAGCATCAATGCTCAGCATGTCCAAACAGGATTTGAACTTACTCACAGGCAGTGGTTTAGTCTCCATGTCAGCAGGGTTATACTGAGAAGGTATCTTTTCAAGCAAAACAATGCCATTAGAGACCAAGTCTCTAATAAAATGGAATCTAACATCAATATGTTTAGTTCTATCATGAAATACAGGATTCTTACATAATTGTATTCTAGATTGACTGTCAGAATACACAACTACATCACCATGCAACAAATGAATTTCAGATAATAGCCCTTTCAACCACACAGCTTCTTTCAAAGCTTCAGTAGCAGCAACATACTCAACCTCAGTGGTTGATAAGGCAACAATATATTGTAGTTGTGATTTCCAACTAACACAAGCATTACATAAAGTAAAAACATATGATGTAGTGGACTTCCTATTATCTCTATTATTAGCATAATTAGAATCCACAAAACCTTTAAGTTTAATGCCTTCATTGCAGTGTTTAAAAACTAAACCACTGGATTCAGAACCTTTCAAATATCTGAGAAGCCACTTAAGTACTTCCCAGTGAGCAACACCAGGATTTGAGATATATATGCTCAAACAGCTTACAACATATGCTATATCAAGTCTAGTACTCACCATCATATACATAACTGAGCCAACATCATTAATATAAGGCACATTCTTCATATACTTAACATCATGTTCATTGCTAGGACACTGATCTTTACTTAACACAAAGTGACTATCAATAGGAACATTAACAGGTTTAGCAGTAGTCATAGAAAATTTACTCAAGATTTTCTTTGCATAAGATTCTTGTTTGAGCACAAGCACAAATTTCTTTCTATCTCTAAATATGTTCATTCCAAGAATTCTTTTAGCATCACCTAGATACTTCATGTCAAATTTAGTGCTAAAACAATGTTTGACATGCTCAATGGATTTAACACATGAACTAATCAACAACATATCATCCACATAGATAAGCAAGAAAACAGGAGCATTAACATCAAATTTATAATAAAGGCAGTGATCATACTAATTTCTTTTAAAATTTAGAGTTAACATAAATGCATTAAATTTCTTATTCCATTGTCTAGGAGATTGCTTAAGTCCATATAAAGATTTCTTGAGAAGACATACATGATTAAGATATTCAGAGTCAACAAAACCATCATGTTGTCTCATATAAATCTTTTCATCTAAATCCCCATGAAGAAAAGCAATTTTAACATCAAGCTGTTTCAATTCCCAGTTATAATCAGCAACTAAAGCAAGCATAATTCTAACTGTAGTAAATTTCACAACAGGAGCAAATATCTCAGTATAGTCAATTCCTTCTTTTTGAGTGAAACCTCTAGCAACAAGTCTAGTTTTAAATCTAATAGGCTCCTTATCAGTTATAACTTCTCTAATTTTAAACAACCATTTGTAATCAACAACAGAACAATTAGAAGGTTTAGGAACCAAAAGCCAAGTGTGGTTAAATAGAAGAGAATTAACTTCTTCTTTCATAGCAGATAACCATTTATCAGCATGTTCAGAATTTAAAGCTTGAGAATAAGATTTAGGTTCACATTCACTCAAAGATTCATACATATTTAAGGCAAAAGAGATCATGTTGTAATCATGGAACTTAAGAAGAACTGTTTTATCTCTTCTACTTCTATCTCTAGCCAACATATAATCATCTAACTCATCAGAGTTATAACCATATTTAACAGAACCAGATGGAGTATGATCATCACCAGCAAAGTGAGGAAGTTCCTCAGTTTGATGATCCACCTCAGACCCACCAGTTTGAGGGTCAGCCTTATCCAATTGAGGGTTCTCCTCAAGATCAGCAGTTTTAGGATTAGAAAAGTGATCAATGTGTGATTTATGATTCTCAATAACAGCACAAGGCATATCAAATTCATTAAAAATCACATCTCTACTAATAACAGTCTTAAACCCTGGTAGATATCTAAGCCAGAGTCTATATCCTTTAACACCTTCAGGATAACCAAGGAAAATACATTTTTGTGATCTAGGATCCAATTTATCCAATTTCTGATGAACATAAACAGTGCAGCAAAATACTTTTAAATTGAAATAATCAACAGGTTTATTAGTCCAAACAGATTCAGCACATTTACCATTCAAAGGCACAGAGGGTGACCTATTAATCAAATAGGCAGCAGTCATGACTGCTTCACCCTAAAAACTTTTGGCTAATCCAAAGTAGGAAAGCAAGCATCTAACCTTATCAAGTAAGGTTCCGTTCATCCTCTCAGCAATACCATTATGCTGATGAGTGTAGGGAACAGTTCTATGTCCTTTAATACCAGTTTGAGCACAGAAATCATTAAATTCTTTATTACAAAATTCAAGCCCATTATCTATTCTCAAACACTTTATTTTCTTATCAGTTTGATTTTCAATTAAAGTATTCTAGTTTTTAAATTTCTCAAAAACATCAGATTTGTTTTTTAATAAAAACACCCAAACTTTTCTAGAGAAATCATCTATCACATATAAGAAATATTTATTCCCCTATGAGTAGAAGTACTAGCAGGCCCCCACAGGTCAGCATGAACATAGTCAAGCACATCAGAAGTTTTATTCTTATCAGAAGTAGAAAATTGAACCCTATGTTGTTTTCCTAGAGCACACATTTCACAGAAAGGTATGCAAGACAATTTATCTTCTCCAAAGCATTCTTGTTTCTGTAAAATTTGAAGATCCTTGATACTAATATGACCTAACCAACTATACCACAGATTAGTAGAGTCATCATCAACAGAGTTCACACAAGAGTTCACATATGATTCACAATCAGCAAAGCAAACATACAACTTGCTTTTCTTTAAATCTCTAAAGGCCACCAAGGCACCTTTAGAAACCTTCATACACGCACCTCCAAAACCACCTTCAAATCCATTTTCTTCAAGAGTGGACACAGAAATAAAATTGTTACCAAGATCAGGGACATGTCTGACATTAGTAAGCGTATATTTAAAACCAGAATCAAACTTTAACAGAACATCACCTATACCTTCCACCTTGCTCACAATCTTATTAGCAACAGTAACAGTACCATTATTTACCTTAGAGTAATTAGTGAAAAATTCTTTCCTAGGTGACATATGAAATGTACAACCAGAATCGAAGAGCCACTCTCTCTTAGTGTCATGATGTGACACTTGATTCACACAAGAAGTCAAGTCACATCCATCAGCAGTGAAGTACACCTCACCATAGGACTCAGAAGAAGAAACATGATTAGTCTGATTAGGTTGTTTCCCTTTTCCCTTATTACCAGCTTCATTAGGGCAATCCTTAATGTAATGGCCAACCTCATGGCAGCCATAAAATTTTCTATTTTTCATTTAAGACTTAGATCTAAATCTGCCTCTGCTCTTCTTCCTATGACTATTCTGATTCTGATTGTTTCCTCTTTTATTATGGTAGTTAGAAATTCTACCATGAATTCTCCCTCTAACCATAACAGCATCCCCAGTATTCTTATTATTCTTATCGTAATGCAGTTCAAGCTCTTTACTTTTCAAACCACTGATAACACAATCAAGAGAAGTAGAGTCTCTACCATACTTAATAGCAGATTTCACATCATTATAAGCATCAGGTATGGCATTCAATAACACAATAGTAGAATATTTATCAATATTCTTATCACCACAACTTTTAATATTCTGGATCAATTTGTTAAAATCATCCAAGTTCTCATCTAAGTCCCCATTCAGATCAATCTTGAAGCTAAAAAATTTCTCAAGCAAAAACATTTTATTTGGTAAAGAAGTTTCAGTATAAAGTTCTTCAAGTTTGTCCCATAGTTCCTTAGTAGTTTTTTGTTTACCAACCTTTCTAATCACAGAGTCAGATAGATGCAAAATAATGGACGTATAAGCCAACTCATCATTTTCAGAAATTTTCTCTTCAGTATCAGTATCAACATAGGTAGCAATAATGGCCTTACAGACCTTTTGTTGCACAAGAATACCACGCATCTTTTGCTGCCAGATGGAGAAATCATGTTTCCCATCAAACGGCTCAAGATGAAACCCAGAAGCCATCAAGAACACACACAAAGTACAGCAAAAGAATAGTAAACACAGACAAAAAATAAAAGGGATGTGGGGAGTTTGGGGAAAAACCACAAAAACAGAGCCCCACCAAGAACACTTCAGGGTTCCGTTGGACTCGCAGGATTCAAGGTCAAGGGGCTAACGTTCAACGTAGCCCAAGATGTATTAAAAACAGAATATCGAGACAATAACAGTTCACGAAATAATCGCAGAAATTCACAATTCAACAAACCAGAAAACCAAAGTATCAAATTTTCAAATACGAAAAATTAAGGTTTCAGAGAAAAACTCACAGTGCTGGGGTTTTCACAGAAAATACCCAGAATAACAAATCAGAGAAGTTCTCTACCAGAATCCAAACCAGCCGGAAGTACCAGAAAGGCTCTGATACCACACGTTGTAATTATTCGTGACAATTACTTACCGGAAGCGCGAATATAAAACAATAAGGAATCGGAGCAGAAAGCAATAAAGAAACAAAATCAGAGAACACGAGATATGTTTGCTGCCTTTCGGGAGCATGGGGTTCACTAGAAGTGCGGCTACTCCCCACAGAGGCTTTACGAAATTGTAGATCTGGCCTCGTTGCACTAGATCACAAAGAACAGAGTACAAACCCTAGATCCGTCCCTCACACAACTCACACAGATGTTAATCGGAATGCTAAACAACAGACTACACAACCACCTCACTACAGGATCACTCAGAGAAGTAATGTTCTCACAGAAAGAGAACAAAAGATCAACTCACTGTAAACCCTAACAATCAAGGCTGCGTATCAATGTATTCCTCTCAACCCTAACACTGAAGAACAAAACAAATAAACAGCAAGGCACCAACGGCCTAGATGAATCACAACAGATGAAAGGCCCAGATTGGTTCTACTCGACCGGGCAAGGATCCGCGAGAATACTAAATGGGTTGGTCAAAATTGGGGACAAAGTCAACAATACTAATAATTTTATGTGTTTTATTAAAAATCAACGCTCTATATATTTTTCTATTAGAGCTATAGCGATTGTATCAAAGATAATGAATAAGTACTTATGACATTTTATAGTAGTGAATGTATATTTATAACATACTAATTGCCTCAATAAAAAACTTGTTTGGAAAAAATTCAAGAAGAAATTATGAAAAGACATCAAAATGCATGCCACAATTAATAAAACTGAAGGAAACATAATAATAGTATAGACTTAACGTTTATAATAATACTTCTTATTTATGAACTGGAATTTCATATTAATGTTTATATATATACACACTTTTAGTTATGGATGAAATTTTAGATTTATATACGTCCAAGAATATTATTTTTTTCACAAAAACCTATTTGCAGCTTCCGCCATCGATGATAACCGTGCAGCATATTTGATTAACACTGTCTAGAAAATATTATTTTGTTGCAAGTCAACCTCCACCCCCCTCCCAAAAAGAATAAATAAATAAAATAAAAAATAAAAAAATTGGGACTACCATCGAGAATTGACTTAAAATTATTTGGCAAAATTGAATGACGACTCATGAGAAAAATAAGTTCAGTTAAATTCTTGGAGTGAAAGATAAGATAATTAGAGTGGAAGAAAAGAAAAAGGAAAACGTCTTCAAATTTAATTAGGAAATTTTGGCATTGAACAATTAGTGTACATTTGGCACTAGGCGCAAGAGATGAACAACCCATAGGCACGAGAAGCAGTCCAGGAAATTAAAGAGAGAAGAGAGAAAAATGTAGGGAAAAAAGAAGGTACCTGCCTGTAATATATGTTATGATCATGTGTGTCTTTGGCATTCTTTTGTCGAGGTGAATTGCATATAGGTAATGTAGTATTGATTGCTATTGTGGATTGCCATTGGAAAATTAAAGAGATCAAAAGAAAATAGTAGAACACGGTGTTACATAAGTTGTTTTTTTGATCCCGCTCTAGTTTTGATTAGAAAGATATTGTGCTACAAGATTTTTCTTATTAATAAAGAATCTTTTCATATGGTTCTCAGCGAGTCACATTAATTTTGATGTTTTTCTCCCTTTGCCTTCGTTTGTGTTTTTTGTTTTCGGCTGGGGGGTTTGGGGGAAATTGATTAATTTCCTAACACTCGAATAAATATTGTATAGAGAGTAATATGTATTATCACTCTCTATAGTAGAAAAAATTCTAATGATCCAAGAACACTTGAGACTTGATACTGTAAACAAATAAAAACATGACAAGTTTTTAAAAATTAAGGTTGTAATTAAATTAGACGTCCCCTAACCTACAACCACTTTGTTAGGACTAACAGAACTGCATGTCCCCATATATATCAATAATGATTCGAGGAACTGTCTCCAATATCCAACATTTTGCAAAAGTGATTATTTTGCATGATCTTCAACCTCATTCTTTTCTTTGTATGATAATCTACCACGTATGCTCCTACTAATAAAATATATATATATATGGGCCATTAACAGTATCCTATCTATCATGGCATAAAGTGCTACTAATATAATGGTGAGATGAGGTTCAAAATCGGTTTAGTGGGTTAATCAACAGTATATATCAACCATGACACAAAGTGCTAGTTAGCAGTGGGAGATAGAAGATTTTGAACGTGAGTGCTACCTCACCGAAAGGATAATAATGATTTTTCGCCACATCTTTGGCGGTGGCACGAGATGGTGTTACGAAAAAAAGAAGGGATATTTTGTGTTGAAAACGAGGGGCGTGATGAAAATTTGGCTGTTGAGCCACTCCTTAGCTAGGTCCTGGTCCTGGGCTCATGTGACACTTCTAGTACGTAATGTCATTTCTTTCAAATTGCTCCAAAATGTTTTCAGTTGACAGCACAAAACTTTTGTGCTGTCAACTGACGTTAACAATAATATTGCTGCATTCAATGTCATGCATGCCCACCTGAATTACTCTTCACCCATCCAATGCGATGAATGCATTTTTAATTAGTTTAGCAATCATAATTAAATATTGACCGATTCATTCAAATGTGCATTTCAGAAGAAACCTTCATGTAAATCTGAAGACAACTATGTTGAAAATAAAAACAATAAATAAAACATTCAATCTATATATATGATGTCTACAATAATACGTGAGGTAAAGTGATACCACCTAAGGGGAGCAAATGAACATTAATAAACGAGTTAAAATTAATCCGTCAATTCAGAGTCACAGAGTTAGAATTTAGACAAATGATATATGTTTTCGAAGCATAAACGAGCCACTGAACAAATCTCATGGGTTAAAACCCTTGAGCCCACTAATTTCGTTTTGAGTGCCAACTCAGCACTTCAATTATTCTGACGAAATTTTTGACGAATTTTCTAATTTGTTTATTTTTATTTTTATTGTTATTTTTAGTAATTAGAGTTTTTGTATACTTTCTTTTAATAATTAAGTTTCTTTTCCTCCAAGAATTAGGTTTTATTTTTACGTTAAATAAAGGGTTTCATTGTAATACAATACAATTAATTAGAGAGTTTTTATGATGAATTAACGACACCGTCTTTGTTAAAGAGCTAGATTTCTCATGTTGGTAAATCGTGTTTCGTAGACTCGAATTGCACGTCTCTTATAAAATGATTTAGAGATTTAAGCCTTTGTGGCGAGGTTTTTAATTTGTATTCATGATCAAGTTTCAACAGTTACAAGTTCCAAGGTCTAAATCTATCACCGAATATTGACTTTTCTGGGTTACGAAGTCGTTCGTTAGTTTGGATTAAAATACGCGCTCCCGTGATCTTATAAAAAGAAATGACATTAAGGTAGCCAGCAAGTGTGATGAATGCTTGAAATAGTAGCGGAATTATCATTGCCTTTTTTCCATTTATTATTATGCACATTTCAAATCCACAAGAAGGGAATTGCTTGATTCCCTCTGCCCGTGGTGGGTCGATCTGGGTATGGAAAGAGTGACTCTCGCCTTAGAAAATTCACGTGGCAGGTACAAATATGTTGCTATTTTCCCATTTGGAGTGGCAAGTCCCACCATGCCCACTTTACAAAGAGAAATGGAGAATTTGTAAAGAAGTCCAAATCTGCTGTGCTTGTTGTAAAAAGCTTGTCTTGGCAAAACTTGAGCTTTACATTTCGTCACGTCTTGTTTTTTATTACGATTCACGCATTAGTGCATTTAAAAGCATCTAGACTTAATACTCGATTTCAACAATTTTCCACACCTTACGCTTTTTAAAACCTTAAAACCATTTGCTAGCCCCATGGTTGTCTCCCGAAAAAAACTCGACATATCTCATTCGCACCTTACTTTTACACCTCAAAAAAGACTTCGAAAAGCCCTCCATGAGAATCAGCTCCATCATCCACCATAGTAGCCCATGAAAATCCGGCTACTATAAACCATCATTTGATCAGTTAAGCACCAGTGCCTGCCATTTCCCACATCAACTTGAGTATAAATGGCTAGCTGAATGAAGTGTCGTAGCCTACGATTTTTTAAACTTTAAAACGTTCATTTTGTTTAATTTTCATTTCTATTTTCTTTAATTTGTCGTTTTACGTTTTGGTTTATATACCTATAATAACCTCATTTACCTCCATATTATTTGAATTAATACACTAATGTGGGGTTTTATTTTTTTTTTCTATAACTATAAAAAGGAGCTTATTTTCGTTGTTTTAGACACACAACTCTAATTCTATCACACATAGATTTTTAGATGTGGGCATTATCACCATCAAACCAAATCGAAACCGCCAAACAGACCGTTTAGGTGGTTTTACGCGGTTTGAGGTGCCAAAAAGATTAAAGAAAAAACCGACGGGTCGACCGAAAATCCCAAAAAGACCAACCCAACTGTGGAAACCGCAAAAAACGAGAAAACCACCCAAAAAAAAAGAAGAAGCGCCAACCGAACTGAATCAAGTTTAGTCGGCTTTGATTTGGAAATTCCTCAAACCATCCAAGGTGGTTCGGTTTCGGTTTGGCTGGGTAACAAAACCGAACTGCCCAATGCCCATCTCTACATATTTTATACTTTGACAATACAAGAGGCTCGTTCTTGAACACCATGTGATCGTGTTTATAGATGGAGTGTTGGCTGAGAGCTAAGAGAATTTATTTTGGAGCCATGTCAGTTGTCACGCGGATAATACCTATATGATGGGAGGCCAACAAGATTTTAGCACAATATTCTTCTCGAGTCCCCGTCATTCTGAACTTTTCTCCATTATTATATTATTTATTTTAATTGAATCTGAATTTTATTATTACTCAAATCACATCTCGACATGAAGTACCAACAACCAAAGCTGCTGTAGAATTAATTTTCCATGCCGTGGCCACAATTAATTCCACTCTGTAATAGCAAGATATGTCCAGAGTCCATCTGGCTTGTCAATAACAGAATTGCCACCCCCGCCCCCCCCCCCCGGGAAATTGAAAAGAAAATTAGGACAAATGAAGTTATGAAAAGGATAACATATGATACTTTTTGATATGTTATGTGTCAATATACACCGACACAATAATGGTAAACTAAATGAAATAGTATGAAATATGTGATTCATTTAAGTAGACTTATCATTTAATATCACCTATCTATGAGATTCTTATCATTAAAGGATGCAAGCTCCCATGCATTAAATACTCTTCTTTAAGCACATCATCAGGAAATCAACCTAGAATTCTTTCTAGATTTACCCTAAGACCTTTGCTTTCAATGTTGAACACATCGAATGAATAGGAGAGATGAAAATATAAGAGGATAACAATACAAAATTTACATTAAAAACTCCAAATCTGGAAAAAAAACTACAACCCATCAAAGATAATCAACTATAACCCATCAAAGATAAAGATTTTCTACTGTATGAAAAATTATTACAATCATATAAAATTATAACTCGCATCGAACCCCCAACAAGGCCCTAACAACATCCACTGAGTTTTACCACAGCCAAAATAGAATGCTAGGTCTAGGACAACAAAGTTTTATCGCATTTGAACTAGAGTGCTAAGATTTACAATCAATAAGCTTTGCCAAACTTGAATTCTAGGGTTAGACTTCTCTCATCTTGGCATTAGTGAGTTTTACAATGGCCGAGCTAGAAATCATAAACCGTTCTTGACAACTAAACCATAGTTTTCACTAGCTATTCTTGGACTTCAAATTCGATTTGAATTCTTCTTCTCCATTTGACCGTTAAGTAAACTATCATTCACAACTAATGATTAGCCAGAGCATCTCCAATAGAATGTCAATTGGAGTGACATTTTGGCTGCATAAGCTTAAAATGCTTAGGTTTCAGAAAAAAGTTGGAAGATGTCTATGTGCTGTCCACATTTGGACGGTATGCTAGACATTATCTATTCAATATTTTGTCTTATCTCCCTTATTTCTATTTCTTTTTACGCCAATTATTATTAGGTTACACGTGTCCCGCTACCTCAATTCATAATAACCAATGGAGATTGTTTTTATCCTACTTCTATTTTAGAACCTTACTATTTATAAAAAATTATTAACAAAATATTTGACAAAAATAAGGTAATTTTACCATCTTATCCCCATACTATTTTTCTCTCATCACAGGATACACATGTATGACCCCCCCCCCCTTTTGTCAAGGATTCTTTACAACCGTATTTTTCTCTATTTTATTTGCCAATCCTACCATTAATTCGAGATACTCTTAGTTGTCACTGGTTAGGACTTTTAATTCAACTTGAGTTGTTCATCTTTATTATTTACCATTCATGCTTAATTAGTTGTCCTTATATAGGTCAGAAAAGTTTGAATCCGGATTAATTCTTCAGAAAAGATAACTTATCCATTCAAGTAAGAGCTCAAATCCATTTTGATTGTTTTGAGCCAGACACTTCGTCCCACAAATTAAGATCGTTAATGACTTAATTTACCATTTCATTTAGTTGATATTTCACTTTAATTACTCTTTTTTGTTTGCCAGTATGTCAAGATCTCCTAATTAATTGTCCTAAGAAGATGGAAAGAAAAAGAAAGAGTAGGAATGTGGAATGACAAATCTGGGATTTGGTGGGTGGGGGATGGAATTCGTTTTCCAATTTGATCGATGAGGTTGATCTCATGATCAGATACGAGGGTGGTGATGAGGTTGGTATTAATTTATTAATAATTTGGCGAACTGCAATTAGCTAGTTTGTATTTATATTGGCTCGTTTTTGGCTGCCAGCTGCATTTAATTTACTTTGACTGCCGATTATGAATGATACTCCCTCCATTCTTAAAAAAAGAGATAATCTAATATTCCGTTTTTGTTCGTCCTAAAAAAATATAGTCCAATTGCTATATTGGGCTTATAATTAAATTTTCCATTTCCATGTTTGCCTAATTAACCATTTAAGATTGTTTTTGATTGATCTAAAAAAATTTAAGCATAAAATGATATTTTCCATGGAAAATAATTTGCAATCATACGCATCCTAAAAGAAAAACTCAAAAACTCATAGAATGAAGTCTTCAATGCCCAGAAAGTGATTGGTTCGTCGACGTACTCGATAAATATATTATCGGATGTAAATAGACACCAAATGCAAAAATTATTCCCATAATATTGAGCACCGACCAAATCCCGTAACAACGCCTATCAAACTTATCCTCCTTAAACACTATTGCTGCTCTCTATCCACATCATAATCTCGATAGCAAAATTCTAACTTTGGAACTTTATATAAAGTAAAAATTTATTAAATTAATATCAATCACATTCACACTTACAAGAATATTATTATTCTTATCCTACAAAAATTTCTCCTGGAAATTAAAACTTGTAGGGGAATTTCTCTTTTTGCCCACGGAAGTAAGATTTTGTAGCGTTGGTTCTTTTATTACAAAATCTGTGCCTACAAATGAAATTTGTAGGTGGATTCTACTTTTCCCTACGAAAATGATTCTTTGTGGCGGTTTGGTTTATACTTTTACTAGGAAAATTTTTGCTTACAAAATTGTAATTTTAGGCCGAGTACTCTTTTTCTCTAAAAAAATATTTCGTAGGTTTTTTTCAAAAACAAAAGGAATAACATCCTGTAGCACTTCCTATAAAAATATTTCTCCACTGCCGGGTCCCATAAAAATATTTCTCATTATCAAAACGAATAACGGAGTTGACATCTAATCTTAATTCTTATTCTTATAGTTAAAAACTTCATTTTTTTTTTTTTAATGCAATCGACCCATGTATGTGATTCCTATCGAAATTGTAAACTAAAAGATAAGATATGTACTGAAGAAAAAAGAAAGGCGCGTCAAGAAGAAAATGAAAAAGAAAAAAGAAGAGAGTTTTTTCCCCAATTCATTCATTCACGTTTCGCCCCATTTTTGACTAAGTGAAAGAAAGAAGAGCTTGAAATTGGATAAAGCTGAATGATAAATCAGGGATTTGAGGATTCTTAGAAGTCGTTTTCCATTTTGAGACCTACACAAGGGGGATCTCATCTGATGATCATCCGATACGATACGATACGATACGATGTGGAACTGCTAGTATTTATTAAATTGAACTCCAACTTGTTTGTGTAATTTTTTGTTAATTAATTTGGCACGTTCTTGGCTGCCAGCTGCAGTTAAATTTTGAATTCGTCCATCTATTTTGGATCTGTCAATTGAATTGAACTAGGCAAAGGCACATGCAAGAGGACTTTCTGCATCTCTAGATTACCATTTTCTATGCAGGGCAATGGGTTTTTTGAACTATGAAAACAAAAGAAAACTTGAATTATAAATGCGTCTAAACACAAGCCTTATAGGACAAGAGATAATAAAGCCGGAAATAGCTCCTTGAACTAACTTTGACATTTGCACTCTCAATTATGAGAGTGGCATAGCTAGCTGGATGTGCTCCTTGAACTAACTTTGACATTTGCACTCTCAATTATGAGAGTGGCATAGCTAGCTGGATGTCGAAACAAAAATGTAGATATCAGTAATTGAGAAAGCTTTTAACGGACATAAAATAAGCACTTTTAATTAAGGTCCACAAAACAAAACGTGTCTTTAGTCTCTACCACTTGCCAAACAATATTCAAAAATTAGGGGCCAATACGGTTGAATTTTTCCTCAATTAATTAAATATTAATATAATCAATCAACAAATAACTGAAGAAGTGGCAGTGCCTGGATTCGAGTATATGCTGGCCACAACCTAGGCACTTGCTTTTGAAATGCATGTGATATCTTCAATGCATATATATATATATATATATATATATATATAAAGTTTTGGATCAGA
>CAVNYN010201321.1:0-71727 GCA_963692815.1 Nyctanthes arbor-tristis
TCCTACTCCCACTCGAGTTCTCACTCCATGTCTCGGCTTGCCTTTCAAAGATCTTGTGAATGAACATCTACAAAAAGTAAACTGACACTAAGTGAGTCCAAGGTACCCCGTGAGTAACACAATATTACAAAAATTATTTTACAATTATAAGTTCAAGAAAACAAAAAGATGCACAAACATTTTCAAATGCAAAATAGAGTCCAAGCACTAGAATTACCTTTACCCATAGCGCAATGATATCATTGCGCTATGGGTAAAGGTAATTCTAGTGCTTGGACTCTATTTTGCATTTGAAAATGTTTGTGCATCTTTTTGTTTTCTTGAACTTATAATTGTAAAATAATTTTTGTAATATTGTGTTACTCACGGGGTACCTTGGACTCACTTAGTGTCAGTTTACTTTTTGTAGATGTTCATTCACAAGATCTTTGAAAGGCAAGCCGAGACATGGAGTGAGAACTCGAGTGGGAGTAGGATATCTTAACTAATAGAGATAGATTTATGGGGTTCTTACGATCTCGCTCCACAATTCCTAATGTTTTTGGAAACTACACATGAATTTAATGTTTATTGTGCCTACCCTCACGCCTACATCTACTATGATAAATTTATGGTCGACAAACCTATATTTTTCACTTAATATAATAATATGATATTAGAATAAACCTTGGTATAGACATACACTTACATATGTGAAACTTAGTATGTAATATAAAGAATGACCTTTGTAGCGATTAGAGGCCTTTTTTCTATATAAAGACTTTCCAATTATATGACTCAGCAAGTTTGGTAATAAAATGGTTTATTAACATAATTTGTTCTTTACACAATTTTGCGAAATGCTTGTGTAGGAAAAGAAAATAAAGAGATAAACAACAAATTGGATCTCTCGATTAATCATAAGATAGGAAAAATGCTTTCGAGAACTTGGAATTTTAAACATAAAGAAGAATTGAAAAACTATATTTCAATGCTCTTTTGACAATCAACCAACTTGTTAGTTTGTATGTCTCGTCTCCCGTTGTTAATATGAATTATTAATAAAAGCTCCCGCCAATAAAAATAAACTTATTAAAATTTGATAATACAATGGGGGCGTGACACTTCAGCTCATGCAATATGTGTTTAGCATGAGCAACCAAGCCAGCATCTCATATTCCACAATCATTGTTTGATAAAGAACTTGATCAATCTCAATCCCAGAGCTCCTCAATTTCTGAAACAACATTGCAGCTTGATCCAACTTTCCTACCTTACCCCAGATTGATATTATCGTAAAGTAAGTAATTGAATTGGGCACAATTCCCCTGCTCTGCATCTCTTGAATAAGATTATTAGCCTTTTCGTGCTCAAGTGTCTTCCCGTAAATCTTAATCATGGTGTTATATGTAACAACATTTTGCTCAATATCCTTCATTTGCATCAACCTAAACAAATGAATTGCCTCCCTAGAAAGCTCAGCATCACCATATACCCTGAGAAAGGTATTGTACCTAATTACATTTGGTTCAATTCCCATTTTCCTCATGGTCCAAACAGCCTATCTGCGTCTTTTGCCATGTCGAGCTGCCCATACACATCAATCATTATATTACACGTCGTGAGATCAAGTGAACACTTAACCTCCCTCATTTCTGAAAACACTGAAAATGCCTCCAAAAACTTTTGATTCTCAACATACATGGTTAAAATGGTAGAATAGCTCAGAGTGTTAGATATGACCCCTACCGAACTCATTTTACTAATTAAAGACCATGCTTCTCGAAAGAGCTTAGCTTTCCCAAACACATTAATCGTTCAGATCATAAGCAACAAGATCTGGCCTTATCCCAAATCTCTTCAGCCTCAAAAAGATGGAAATGGCCTTAGAGTAATCACACAGTTTACGCAACAACTCAATCAAATTGCTATACAAAACCAAGTCCTCTGGTACCCAGTCATGTTCCATTTTCTAGAGCTAAGACAGAGCTTCATCAAACAAGACATGTTTTCCGAAATAGGTCATCAGAGTAGAATAGGTACACCTATCTGCCGAAAGAGCTCTTTGCCGTATTTCATCAAACAGCCCAAGCGTAAGAGCCCACTGCTTCGAGCGTAGTACATTGCGCAAAACAACGTTATATGCAAACATAGAGGGGGTATAACGGGCTTCCTCATTTATCCAGTCCAGCAAAGCCAACGACCTTTGCCAATCGGTCTCACAGGATAAAAGACTGACCATGAACCGTATAGAAAGGACGCGATCTTTATAATGTGACATTACATCATACAGTTGATGCTCGTTTTTTGTCTGCCCAATTAATGACAGAAGTTCATCCATATCAACGCTGTGGTCCAACTATACCACATTTTCTTACCGGCAGGATGGCTAAGACAGCGTCGTTGTGGAAGACGGCGACTGTTTCAAGTAGCAGACATCTTTAGTTAAGGAATACGTAGATTGAATTGCGAATAATGTGAAATGGGTTCGATTTCCACTATACTTTCTGGACGATAAGATGATGCAGTAAGACAACCGGGGCAGTGCAGTGGAGTAGTTTACGTGCATGGATATTGCTGGGAACAAACATGTATACATTGAAGAAGCAGTTGGACGGAATACGCTCTTCCGATCTTGGCTATTATAAATTGATCTCAAGGGCGTAGCCAACACGTCGGACTACCCCTAACTGAACCTAAAGATCAAAAACCCATTTATATAATTACTAATTTTTGAAAAGAGAACACAAAATCAAGTACATTACAAAAAAAAATGTTCAACAACTCAAAATCTAGTACTAAGCTAAAAAGTAAATTGAACCCGACGATTCTTAACTTTAGCAAATTCATCAATAAGAGAATCGACATCTATCTTACTAACATGCTTTCTTTCAATATAAATTGTCAAACTATCAGCAAAAAACTCATTCCACAAAATCAATAATCCAAGTATTGAACCACTCATTCCACAATTCAACAAAGTCTTTCATAATTCATAATCATTAGTTCATTTAGTTCATAACCAAGAAATAAAAAATTACCTTCAACTAATATACTAATGTCTACTAGTGTTTACAGCTTTCATTCTCTTCTTTTTCCTCCTCTATTTCTCATTTCTTTCTTCTAAGTCCTAACCAAATGAAACTGCTATAAAACTGTAAAAGTACTGTGTATATATCAATATGCATAGGGAAATTAGAACTCACGAATCCCTCTTGGCAGCTTCTTCATGTGTGTTATTAGTTATTACTCAAGCTATCAAGCAAGCAGTCATTCTCCAACAATTACAAAGCCTTCAAGTCAAGCCCAAATTCCCAATTGTTCATAAATCCAAGTTAGTAAGTTAATCAACCATTATATTCCTCCTTCTTCATTCAATTCATTTATTCAAATTTCAACAAAGCTTTTCATAATTATTAATTCATATTTCATAATTATTAGTTGAGTTCACAAATCACAACCTAGAGGCTAGAAATAAGAAATTACCTTCAAGAATCAAGCTTGAAGCCTCAGATTTCAGAATGAAGAAGGACAAGGTCAATTGGTCGAGCTCGAGCCTCAAAGTCGACCTGCTGGCTGCTGTATTGTCGTCTGTCTCTCCGCTGCTACACGAGTTCAAGCGCTAACGCCGCTGTTCCAGCCTCGCCATTCGCCACCACGCCGGTCAGAGACTCGACAATCAGATTTTGGAGTTGGTGGTGCTATTTTGAGGGTTCAAATTAGGGATTAGAATTGGGGATTTTCAACTGGTGTCTGGTCGTCTCACGTCTGAAATTTGAAAGACAGAAAGCTAGAATAGAAACTAGCATGGGTTTTAGAATTGGGCTAAGTTGACTTAGGGCCTTAAGTTTTTCCCTTAGCCCAGAATTTTTTACCCCTAACCCAGCTATTTTTCCTCTGGCCTAAACATATAAAAAAAATTCTTTTGCTTTAGGCCCAGCCCAATTTGGGCTGTGCCATGGACCAGAGGAACACCCCCTGGTTCCACTCCTGGTTAGTTGATCTGTTCCGCTCCTAGTTGGTTGAGCTACAGATAAATATGAAGTAAACAGAGAGATAAAAAAAGTGGAGCTAATTTTATCAACGTGAACTTTCATTTTCCTTTCTTCCAAAATTTACTATAGGCAAAGTCATCTCTGAGAGCACCCACATCAATTTTGCTAAATTTAACTATCTTCATAAGTTAAAAGTACATTATAAGAAGTTGTTAAATATTTTGCTAAATTTAACTATCTTCATAAGTTAAAAGTACATTATAAGAAGTTGTTAAATGTTACATATTATTTTAAACATTTTTAAATTTTCAATACGCATTCTATCTCTCACATTATAATTTTCCCAAATTTTACACAAAATAATCACAACCAAAATCTGAATACTTGAAAATTGTCAGCAAAGTGGGGGCTCTGTAGATGAAAAGACACTGAGATTAAACTTTTAAGTTTAGCCGTGTCTAAGTGCATAAATATATATGTGATAAAGTTGCGAACCTTGGAACAGTCATGGTACATGACAAAATTGGGAATCTTGGAAAAGTCATGGTTAGCAAGTTATCTAAATGAATTTTATGTCACTCCTATTTTATTTGATTTATCATAATTCCGCTACACTCAATCCGACATATCATATATGATTTTGCTGGTCGCCAATGGTGATAATTATGCATTGATTCCCCATCCGTCTACTCGGTAGACAATGTGAAAATTATGAGTGATTGGGCAAAGGAATAATAATCTCGATAAAGACCTTAAGCTCATTAAGGATATGCAATTATAGTCCCCCACATTTCAACTTCAAAATTTAAATCCTATTATGGTACTTGATAGAGAACTAAAGATGCAACATACTAGTGTGTAGTTCGAAGCTGTGCTCCTAATTTTTTACCCCATTTCTCCGCCACTACTGGTGTCGCCGGCGACCATCTTATCTACTTCCATCGGATATCCAACCTATCCATCATTCCCTCTCCTCATCTCTTTATCCAAAAAAAAAAAAAAAGGAGTACTAAAACATAATGTTAATAAGATTTCTATTAGTGTACGATTTTATACCATAGGCAGTTGTCCTAGTTAAAAGTAAAAAAGTTGAGTCAAGCCGACTTGCAATGAATGTAAGTGCTAACAAAAATATTTTAAAACAGTGCAGTGAGGATCTCAATCTAATCTTAATTTTCGTTTCATATTCAAAAGTAAAATATTTTACATCATTGAGAGGCATCAACCATGATGGCTGGAGTTCTGTCTCATCGCTTATTGGACTAATTTCTGTATTTCGAATAACCAATACCAGAAGATAGTGAGTCAGGCAATGTTTCGTTTTTGTGTATCCGGAAGTTCGCGAACCATATTGCTCACCATCTAGTTAGAGCGTCTGTTGCTTTGTCACACCTAACCGAGTGGATTGGTTAGGGGCTCGTCCTCCTCCCATTTATGATGTAATTTTATCTGATGTGATTAATGAAATAAATTTTATTCCCTAAAAAAAGACAAAATGAAAACCAGGTCAAGCAATCTTGATAAGTAATAAGTGTCCCCTTGCGACACTCAAGTGATCATACCAAAAATCTACATTTAAACCTATAAGTGTCCAAAATGGTCGGATTGAAACATTGATCTTCAACTAAAAAGCAAAAACAGAAACAGACCATAAGAAATTACTATAAGATGTAGCCAGTGGGAATGAAATGAAAACTTAAGTTCAATGCGTCACTCACGTATAAGTTTCACTCACCTCACTATAATTAACTTGTCAAAACGTACTGCATACAGCTGTAGAAGAAGAATAGAAGATGCAGGGAATCGAGTCGCAGAAAAATGGCACTAGCTAGCTAGTAGCCGGCGTCCAGTTCGGACTCCTCGACTGATGAGTAACACAGCAGAAATTAGTTAGTGCCATTTCTCCTGCGACTAGAATCCCTCAGCTTCTTTTTTACTTGTGTTTAAAACCACTTGTTTTAACCTTCTACTTATAATGACAAATAATTACCTTCTAGAAATCCCAAATTTCCACAATCATCCGACTGCCTCGTAATTTCAGCTTCAATTTTTTTTTTCTCTAAATAATAATTTCATGTTGATTTTGCCATTGATGTTAATGCATGATTACGTGCCTGGAAAGTTTATAAGACCGGAAACAGCCTTCTAATTTCCCAGCAATATCCAAGAAACTCATTGATCATTATCATTAATTATGACATTATTTGTCTTTTCTTATATTTCTACAAGACTAATGTTTTGGGTAAAAAGCGATCATTGTCACAACTGATGCGAAGTTAGTTGGTAATGACAGGGACGTAATTTTACTCATATAACTTTTTTGAAGGGAAAATTTACTTTGTATTTTTTAAAGGATTCAATGATGGTTCTTTAAAAAAACGGTTACTTTATGAGAAGTTTTAATTTGTGCTACACGTTTGATGACTCGATAAAAAGAGGTGGATCGGGGCCTCAAGCCTTCAACAATGAGTAAGAAGAAATGGTATCTAGATGGACGGTGACTTGAAAAATAAATGTAAACATGACTTACAATTTATAATCGTATTGGTACATTAACAGAACCAATTATTGGTTCTTTAGAAGAACTCAGAGCTAACCAGAAATTAGTGGGACTCACATATCAACGTTTACAGCTAATTCTTCAATTTAGTATTAAATTAACATGGTTTGCCAATATTAATCCAATTGTTTATCTGACGTAGCTAGAATGAAGTACTTCCAACTTAAGTGCCTTTAAGAGAGGCTGTGATCAGCTTGATGAACTAGCTAGTGGGATGAATGAAAAGAGATCAATATGATTACCATTTTAATTATTAACTGGATTGTGCAGTGCTTAAATATGTGACCATGATCTTGAGAACAGGAATATGAAACCTAACACGAATATCATTTCTTGTGAACGTGAAGTTCGAGTTGCAACTTCACATTTTGGGTGGATGCTCAACACGAGGAAAATCGGGATCTTTGCCAACTCCCTCTAGGAAAAAGATTTTGATACTTTAAGAGTCTCGAAAATACGATACTCTTAGTCAATCAATAACTCACATTTATATTGATCAAAGTCGACCTCCAATATATAACAATAAATTGAATCCTATGAATACACACGTCGATTCTTAATTTTATCAAGAGTACCAGAATTTTGTTCTTCCTTTCTTCAACTTAACAAAAGAGTGAGTTCCTAAAAAATACTATAATAGTTGAATCTGATAAATATTGTAATTTCCATATATGAATCATCACTCGATTCAAGGCACGTACAAGGTTGTTAGTCGTAATCCTTTTCTATATTGTCCCAAACTCCCAATAATGCTGATAAATACTACATGACTTGATAGAAAATTAAAGAGCTTATCAATTTCTACCATTAATTAATCCTTCCTCTGACCTTCCACTAGGAGAAAATTGGCTTTTTACCACGAAGTATTTACGGCGGCAAAGAAAATCATAGTTAAAAGTCTTTTGCCAATGGCATTTGAACTGTCACAAAAATGCATGTCGTATTTACACCCAAAAGAGTATAAACAACGGCAATTGCTATAACTGCAGTAATTAGTCCAATTATTGACGACAGTTATTTTTGCCGTGGTAAATAAACTACCATTAAAGTGTTGTTAAAGCTCCCCTCCTACCAAAATACAACCGGGAAATGCAGAGTCAGTCGCTCTAAAATTTTTCCCAAAATTAAAAAAGCGAACCCACCTCCCCCCTCTCTCTGAAACGCTGAACTAGAACTCAATCTTCTTCTCCTCTGAACTAATCTCCTCTGCCTTAATCACTCAAAGACCTGCATAGATTTTTCTCCTCTACCCTAATCTGTTCCAGATTATTTCCCCTTGCTGGCGGTCATTGCTTCGTCACAAACCATGGGTCAAATGCTTCAGCTAAGTGTAAGTGATTTTCTTTTAATTCATGGCTTGTTCTTAAAAATTTGCTATCCTAGACTGCAAGAAATGAGGCTTTCCGTTCTACCAATAAGGCTAGTTTAATTGTTTATTCTTCCTCTTTTTTTTTTTGGGGGGGATCTGATTTTGTCCCCTTGATTTTCGTATATTCTTTTTGAATCTCACCAGTATTGACCACCAGCGCTGCCTTTTTCCTCTCGTCGACCACCTAAGGTCAGTTTATCCGATACTGTTTATTTTCTATTTTTTGTTTTTGCCCACAATTATCGATCTGTTTGGAACGAATGCTTGGGCAGCAACTCTTTTTTAGCCACTAAATGAATTGATTTTCCAGCTTTATTCTAACGAAGAAAAATTTGAGTGAAATTGAGAAGAGGCCGGGTTTATGGGGTTTTAGATTATTGAAATCTAATTCAAGTTATGCTGGCTTATGGACGATATTTAAGTGATTTATACATGTAAAAAGAATTACCTTGAGGGTGTTTTGATAAGTAGAGGACTTAGATCTTTAGTTTCATTCTTTTCTAATATGATTGTGCAGCAGAATTTCTTATTAAGGAATCGGATTTGGGTTAACATTCTTTGTTAATATTGCTGGGTAAGCTTTTGTTTTCATTAATTTGTGAGAATCTTGTGTGACTTTAATCTCTGTTTTTGAGTGAACATGTAATGCAGTGGCTAATTCACACTAATGAGTAGACCTTGAACTATGGCATCTTTTGCTTCCCTTACAAGAGTGAGGTGAGTTAAAGAGTGAGCACAAGCTCATTTCTATGATTCTCTATGCAAGTATCTGTCATACATGCATGTTCCTCTTGGTTTTCATTTTAAGGCATGTGTTCTTTCTCTAGTCAGTATGTTATTAGTTCTCTTACATTGATCAGGAGTTGATATGTATTTCCGGATTATGCAGGGCTCTTGTTTTTAGCATCCTCTTGTTGCTTCTTCATTGTAGCAAAATAAAATTTTGCTTTTGTGAAAAGTTGACAAAAGCAAGCATCACAGTCATTATTTGTACGGTAAAGTCCTTTCCTCTCCTGGTGCTGACTTCAACTTGGGAAGTTTTGTTGAATAATAAAGATAATATATATAATTGAGGAAGCTGTTTATATCATTAATTAATTAATCAATCTTCTTTTTGAATGTTGTCACTGTTAACTAACTTTTGCATGATAATTCATGTGCGGCTGAGAATTAAAAACGTTAGTTAATTTGGAAACAAATTATAAAAGCTACAC
Organism: Nyctanthes arbor-tristis; assembly: GCA_963692815.1. Lineage (NCBI taxonomy): Eukaryota > Viridiplantae > Streptophyta > Magnoliopsida > Lamiales > Oleaceae > Nyctanthes > Nyctanthes arbor-tristis. The sequence continues at coordinate 9,118 of CAVNYN010201321.1, forward strand.
TTTATTATCACATTGTCAGTATGAGTTGGGACTTTGGAGGGAAAAATGGAAAATGCATGAGTTTGATATATAACCACTAGAATAGGAGTTCTTAAGTATTTGTTAAACTCTTGAAGCATAATCTTGCTACTTAGGTAGTAGCCACACTTCATACGACTTTACTCTTCAATGTCGTTTAAGTCCGTTTAAACTAGAAAAAGCTTGAAACTTCACCTAACATTTCATAGAACTTTAGATTTTTTAAAACCTTGCTCCTAAGTTGCATAATCAATGAACCAATCAAGGCATCTCCATGTTAATATTTATCAAAATGATATTTTTAGTATAAAATAAAATATCTCTAAATAATATGAAAGTATGTAGACTTTCAACAAATAAAATAAGTACATAATGGGGTAATAGTGAATAAAATAGTTCTACATTGACTTGGTTTTATAAATTTTTTGGCTAATATTTGCATATGGTTGTCTTAATGCGAATCTTTGAACCATATTATATATCCACTGCCTTTTCCTTTGTAGCGTTCTTTTACTTATTAGATTTTCCCTTTCATACTAACTATGAACTCAGTCAAGTCTTAGCTGCGGGACTCTCATTTTATGGGAGAAGATTTTATCAACTTTCCAACAAAAAAACTAAAAGTTGATAATTATAAAACTAGTATGATTGCTGAGCCTGATTTGGTCTTGAAAGTTATTCCATGAGAAAGTTATATAAAGGATCAATTGGAAATGTCTGTTGCATTTATCAGTTATATCTTTCAACAAGAAATGAAAGCTTTTAGGAAAAAAGAAAAAGAAAATGGAGAAGAAATGAATGCTCTAGGTAAGGTTTGGAAGAATATAGTTATCTTTCATGGCTAAAGGTTGGAGATACATTAAGAAATCTTAGGCAATTTGGAGAATTTGTTGAGTACATATAGAGGATTTCACACTTTGGAGATTTTCTTCTTTCTATTGGCATAAATATATAGAACCTCTACCAAACAAAGCATGAGAGCAAGAGAGCAATGATTTCCAATTGGTTCCTCTTTATATAGTATTTTTTTTTTCAGATAAGTTCTCTTCTAAGTTTGGACTGTCTTCTTTTTGAGATTTTGTGATGCCAGAATTCTCTAAAGATGATCTTGTTTCCTGTTATATGATTGTAGAAAATAAAGAAACCTTCTTGATCTTAAAATTTTTGGCTTGCCTATAATTATATATGCTTAAAATTTTTGGCTTGCCTATAATTATATATGTTCAAATTGGTCAAGCATTGTATTTTCTTGATTTGGAATTTTGGGGGATTTCATTTGTTGCAATTTACATAAATTTTTGAAGTTAGAATTTGTGTTAACATATGTCTTTGAATGTAGTATATATTTTGTCTTGTGGTGTTTTGACAGGTTTTGTATATATTGTTGAATGTAGTTATTATTTTTTCTATAAGGTACTCATTTACAATGTTCTATTCAATAGGATGGTGATAGGTTTGCTTAGATGCATGTTGAGATGAAGATGGTGAAGTAATTGAGAAAAATGAGATTACAGACAGTGGCTATGAAGGCTTGGCAATTAGGTCTAAAATAATAATTATTATTTTTAATTAGACATCTTGCCACTAACTAGTTCTGAAAATTGTGCACATGTTCAAGCTTTGAGGAAACAATAAATCTCCCCTGCACATGAGGGGTGTTGAAAGTAAGTTGGATTCTCTTAACTGGTTCAACTCAATTGAGATAAGCCCATCCTACCTAGCATTGTTGTAAAAGTTTATGACTGACATGGTAAAGAAAGAAACATATAACAATGGTGAGAATGTATACTACATAAAAGTATCCATAACTTGTAGAAAAAACACATATAAAGGCCATATAGACTTTTAGGCTTTTGCTTGAGATTTGAGAAGAGCAGAGGCAACAGTAGTACTTTGTATTATAAAGAAAGTGTAAAATATTTTCAAGTTCTTAGTTGAAGTGCCTTACTAGTGTTATTTTCTTTGTTTCTATATCTCCTTCTTATATTTCTTGTTAATTTGTTTTTAGATTGGGCTTTGGTTTCTTCTTTTTCTTGTTGAATTTCTTGTTTGTTTTTATCAAAGTCAAGTTAATTATTTACTAATTATATAATTTTCTTTTTCTTCTTTAGGTATTCGAACAGTGAGCCTAAAGTGGTAGATGTCATCCTTTTTGAATGGAATAATGTATGAAATTGATGGATGAAGACCTCATGATTTGCAAGAAACATAAAATTCCATTGGGTTGATATTTTGTTAGTTTGCTAATTTTAATTTTGGAAAGTTATGATTACATTCCAACTTTTATTATGATTTTGTTGAAGCAAGTTTAACTTTTGAAACTTGAATGGATTACTTAGTTATCTAGAAGCATATTTGATTTGTCATTGAAGTTTAGTGTGTATTGACTTTTAATGATTTGTAGTAACATATATTGGCATTTATAATTAAGTCTTTTATTTTCAAATTGCTATGCCAGGTTGATGTTATAAAAATGAAAAATACTATTGTGACACATTTATTAACTACGGTAAACTAGCGTTGTAGTAAGGCAAATTGATTATATACATTTATTCACATAGCGGTATTTACGACCGTTTTATAACTGTTGTTAAAAGGTTTATACATAAGAATACATTCACAGTAGTTATGTGGCTGTTGCCAAAGAATATAAATATGACACTACATTTACAACGGCGCCATCACTCTTGTAAAAGAGTAAAAACAACGGTATGTGTAATATTATTTACAACGGGGAAAAACCGTTGTAATTACGTCGTACCGTGGGCAATTTATTTACCACGGTCGTATTGCCGGGAACGCAAAACCGCCGTTAATTCGTCATAAATATCAAATACGGCGGTTTTCTTGCTAAATTATCACAGTTTTCTGCCGTTGTAAATAACCAATTTTCCCTTAGTGTTCTTTATCGACAGTCAACGGACGAGGTTAATTGTTTATATATTAATTGTTCTTTTCTTTGGTAAACCCAAATAGAATATAGTAATTCAATAAATCTAGCATTCCTGCAGGTTACATACTTGAAGAGTAATTCAAAGAAAAAAGTAAATAAAGGAGTAATTGACCTCACAATTGAAACTTTCTTGCAAGCTGTCTTTTTTTTCCTTTTCTTAAAATTTCTGTCTTGTTTTTTTAAGGTCCTTCACGCTTCCTCTTTACTTATTTTCAAGTCAATGAATATACCTCTTAAAATTTGTATTTTTTTAACCACCACTTTTACTAATCACACTACTATTTCAATTTTTTTTATTTACTTAAAAGGTCATGGAGTACATGACTTAAATAACCACTTTTATCTACATTTATATTTATTATGAGGTACACTAATAGATAAAAACATAATTTATATTTTCACCTCTTTCCCCAAGAACCCTAATTTACGTATTACACCACGATTCGATATAATTTGATAAACTTTGAACCCTAATCAATACAAATTGAACTACAAGGCTTCTAATTATGGGACTCTGAACAATCCCAGCATCCTGCATAGCTTGAAATATTAAACATGACTTGTCAACATGATTTTTATCCAAGGATAGGAGAAAAAGAAAAAGTGAAGAAAGGGATATAGAGTAATTGCTACAATAAATGGAAAATGAACTTCAATTGCTTTTGATTTTCTTTTGACATGAGAAATAGGAACACAAATAATGTGTTAATATTGAAATCTTGTAACTTGGAAAAGAGGGTAAATTAATGAAAGATTTCTTCCAGGTCATTGACGAAGAATAGGAGAAGGGAAAGAAAAAGGAATGTAAATTTTTTAAAATGGAATAAAAGAATGATGTGTTGTAAGATCTATTCTTTTTTTTTTCTATTTTATTTTATTTTAGTTATTTTCATTTCATAACATAGGTTATATTGGTAAATGAAATGTAGTTTATTTATCAAATTTACACTTTAACGGTGGTGCATATATATTGTGGTTTGGTTGGTAAAAGTTGTGGTGTAAATATAATCACCTTTTTAACAATTAGTGGGAACATATATAGTTGAACCTAAGATCTCGTGCTGATAAGGTTAAATTTTGTAATCAATAACAATTTACTTTGAATAGAAAAGAAAAACAAAATTCACAAAGCATACAGAGACATATAGATCGCAGAAGGAAATTGGCCCATATTCCTTCTTTAGATTAGATGGCCACTAAAGGTTAAAAAAACTCGTGCTCTCAAGACTCGTGCCCTCACCAACTAAAGGAATACGTTGTGACACGCGACTAATACAAACTTCCTAGTAAATTCCCTACGAAGTACTTAATTATTAACAAATTTTTTTTTTTTTTTTGGGAAACAATAAAGGTACAAGGTTAGTCATAATCATTTTCTTTTAAGTCAACACTCATGTGGTCTGATAGCATCTATGTTAATTTTTGACACCTTATATTGGGGTTCGACTCACCTCCCTCGCGATCCCCTTGTAATTCAAAAAAATAATCCTTTTCTTTAAAGTCCTAATAATTATAAAAAATACTCCATGACTTGACTAGTTATGTATTTCTGTAGCCATTAATGTTTAAATTAATATATCTAACTTTCTTTGTCCACAGTCGAGGGATGGATTTGTTCTTTCCTTAGGTAAACCTAAATAGTGAATTGAATAATTCAATAAATTAGGCATTCCTACTTGCAGACTTAAAAGTAATTCAAAGAAATCAAGGATCATTTGACCTGACAATTCAAAATTTCCTGCAAAACTACTTTTCTTTTGATCTTAAATTTTATCTACATATTTATTTTGTTAAGTCCTTTTCTTTCTTTATTTTCATCAAATCTCTTATAATCTATAGTCAGTAGTGCATGGAAATTGTCGAACACTTTCGATACCTCCCGTCCTATGTGAGTGCATGGTATGTGGCATGCATCCATGAAACCTTCCAAAAATATCATAAATTACTATTCCACATCAATTTACACGTGAGAGTGCATGGATGCATGTCACGCAACTTACATTCATGCACCTGTATAGTACAAAAGGTGCCATATTAATAGCACTTTTTAGAATTACTATAAACCCACTATTCAATATATAAACCCAATATTCAATATATATAGCAACTTATTACGGATACCTTTCGTGCGGTATAGAAAAGGGGCTTGCTGAGAATGGAGCCAACGAAAACATGAAAGAAAAACGGGAAATTACTAATTAGCAAAATCAGGACTTTTTAGACTCAGTTTACAAAAATTAGGCGAGTGAGCGTTTTTGTCAAATATCAGGTGAGGGACTGTGACCCGGAGTGTCACTATAATTACTCGCGGAGATGTGACTGTAATTCGGTGGAGTTGAGTTGTGACTCGTTGAAGATTTGCGACTCACTGGCGGTTGTAACGCAACTCACCAGAAATTGTGACCTATGGCTGTCTTTAATTATGACATGTAGATGTCTCTAATTGTGACAACCTAATTTTTCTATATAAAAAAAATATAGTATACCTTAATTTGTAAATACACTAAAAAATATTGATATTATCTAGTATTATTATTATTACTAGATTTTTCACTCCGTGCATTTCACGGGCATAGCAACAGAAATTAAAAAAATTTAGGGTAGAAAAGAAAAATGAGGTCCCTATCATTTTCCCAGTATAATACTAAACTTGGAATTTCTTATTTTTTATTTTTTGGTTATTGGAGGAAAAAAATTTTATTCTAAATGTATTTTTAACTATTTATAATTAAAAAATAAATATTAAAATAACTATAGTTAAAAAATGATAATATAGAATTAGCAATCAATTTTCTGTTAAATTTTCACAAAATATAATGTAAGTATGATTAATAAATTTTCACGAAAATAACAGTGGCAATGTACAATTTATGTAACTATACTCACTTTCCACACCAAAAAAGAAAAAAAAAACAACCATAGTCGGTCAAATTTGGTTTTTCATAGATTTTAAATATGTAAACTACTCGAGAATTTTATTTTAAAAGAATCAATTAGAGAATTGTTGAAGCATGCTTAAAAAAAATTCAAATGTTTGTTATAATATTTCTAGTAAGAGTAGAGAGTGTGTGTGTGTGTGTGTGTGTGTGTGTGTGTGTGAGGGAGAGAGGGAGAGATTCATAATTTTAATTCATATATATGTAATAAAATAATCAATTGTGGGTAGAGGATGTTAAAAAATAATACAAAATAAAGTAAAATGTCAAAAAAAAAAATAAAAACAAATTTCCCCACGACACAAATGGTAGAACAGTAATTCGAACTAAAAGTGCAATTCAAACCCAAATACAACACGACACCCAATTGAAATCTTCGATTGTAAACCTAAAATTCAAAATCAAGAAAATGGATTAATTAACATCCATTTTCTTGATTTTTAATTTTAGATCAAGAAAATGGATTAATTAAGAAAACATAAAAAAATTAATTCAAATATTCTCAAAAAAAATTCAAGTAAAAAATTAAAGATACATGAAAAGTTGAGAAAAAAATGTCTTACATCAGAAACTTAAAAGTAGAAATCATGAAAATGGATTAAGGAAATAAAAAAGAAAATTAATTCAAATCAACAATCAAAAATAAATGAAGAGAAATATTAGAAGGTCTGAATTTCTATAAGAAGATTGAAACCATATTTGAATGAAGATTCGAGGATAAGGCACAAAGAGACTAAATTAAGGAAATTTGAATCCAATATAAACATAACTACAGAAATTAGAAGATAAGTTGATTAGTATAAACTTCGAAAAGGAAAAGATAATGAAGGTGTGGTGAAGAAGATAATTTAGAAAAAAATAAAAAATATAATTTCATAGATGACGTCACTGATGGTGTCATCAGAATCCTTATGAAGCCAGACTATTGGCTGGAAAAATAATGTCAAACAAATTTCTCTTATTATTAATATATATATTATTATTATTATCATTATATATTTAAAGGGGGAATGAGTGGAAACTTTTGATTTTTCTTTTTGCCCCTATTTTTATTTTCCAAGTTACTTTTATATCCGTATTTAACATTTAATTCATTTTAATATTTTTTATTAATAGTTTCAATGAATTCATTAATGACTTTAACCTTTTTGTCTTCCACGCAAATGTTTTTCCATTTTTATTTGTTTTATACTTTCACATATTTATGAAATTAATGTTTCATAAAAAAACTAATATAATGTTAAATGATGAAAAAAAAGGTAATTTAATGCAACCAATAAATCTTCTATCATAATTATAAGTTTATAAGTTATATGATTTTTCAAATTCATTTTGTATGTTTAGCCAATTTAAAAGTGGTAGAATCTAAAAAGAAGAAATAATGGGATGTAACATCAAATAAGCTTCTTTTTTTTTTGTACTGCAATTGATTTATTTTGATTCTTTTAACATTAGATTTATTGCTTACTCCTACTGTAGTGATGGCTTGCCATCGACTCGATACTATATTTTTCTTTACATTTTTATTATTTAGGAAACATTATTATTTTAAATACATACACATATGATTCACTTTTTATAAGACGTGTAACACATACACTTATTACTCGTTTCTTAAAAAAAATGCCCTAAAGAAAAATCAAAATCATAAAACATACAAATGTAGAGGTCCCCAAGGAAATTGACCTTACATATTCCTTAATTCCTCTTTTTAGCTCTACCATAAACTGATGCACTTGTCCCTCACCCACAGTAGTTATAAAAATATATATATGACAATTGGCATGAAACTATACCCTTTCCCATAAAATAATCTTTTATATTATAAGTCACATCATCATTTTATTCGTAAAAGGTGTTTGTCCAATAAAATTTTCCTTAATCACATGGTTCTCTAGCTTCCACATTATAGAGTTGCTATTTCACCAGCCTAATTTCTAGTCTTCTTGTCTTGTAGAAAAAGAAGAAAATTCAATTGAGCATATTGTAAAAATGACTTACCTGTGCCACCAACCCAATTAATGATCAGAATTTAGTAACAGCAAAATTCAAGAAAATGCGGGGAATCGAGTCGCAGGAGAATGGCACCTATTGCTAGCTAGTTATAGTTTATTTCAAGATTACACAGCAAGTGGTGCCATTTCTCCTGCGACTAGAATCCCTCACATTATCTTTTCTTCTTTGTTCAAGAAAATATGGTTTGCCTTTAGTTTTGCCCCAAGGCCATTTATTTATAGCGTGAATGAGACAATATATATTAATTCTAGACTTTTCATGCCAACGTTTTCACAACCAATTAGCCACTACATTATGGCATGTGGAATTATTATATTATTCAAGAAAAGTAAACATCACATGCATCAAATATTCAATGGGAATGGTCTGAATAGTCGACATTCAACTGTGTTTGAATGTCTATTCAACACTTTTTTCAATTGAAATCAAGCTTTAGACTGACCATGGAAGATTAGCTGGAAGGAAGGACTTGACTAAGGTCAACCGGAGAAAAATTCTACGTTTCTTCCCAATGTGCCAATTTCATTTCAGTTATAAATTACTTGTTATTGCCAAAAAGAGATATTTTGGGTCAAAACCATGACAGACGAATAATCGGAGGTCGTCCGGCCATTACCACGTGGTTAATTTGATCGGTTAACGAGATTAATTTTCAATTTTTCATTTTTCTTGCAACGTAATGTTGAATTCAGTGTCCAGGAGGTTGAGGGACTTTAATTAATTAGATTAGATTAGATTAGATTAGATTAATGTAGATTGATGGAGGTAGGTTTGGCGACTAAAGTATAGAAGATTCATATAGTCAATGTTACATAATTGTAAAAGCAAGATTAATGTTGGGTAAAAAATATAGGGCAAAAGTGTAAGGGAGAAAAAGAAAGGGCAATTCTCTAAATGAGGGGCTAACTTTAGCCACTCTTCTATATTTTTCAACCCAATTTCGAGTTTTTCCACCCTCAATACCCATCAATATTATTTAGGTGTAGTAGAAAAGAAAGGAATAAACCCAAATATAGGTCCCCCCCCCCCAAATTATTAATCTTACTCTAAACAAAGAGACTTACATGTAAGTACTCACGCTTGGTCTAGGAGCTAATTATAAGCAACCTCAGTTCATTCGTCAATTATTATTTTCCAGATTTTATCACGTTATATGATTTACCATTCAAAAAATTTTGACTAGTCAGCAAACATAATTGGTCAAATATCCAATAGTAGTTAGTGAAATTATTTTATAGTAAAAATTGATCAACCAAATCATTCGACATGACAAAAATTCAAAAATAACTGCTTCACTCGTAATTGATTCCTACATAGCTCCCACACATTTTAGGAATGAAACGCAACCATTTTGAGAAGTTATAGAGAGATGACATAAGTTTGACGTTTGGAGAGTGAGTAGAATGTCATAAGAAATAAATAAAATAATCATATAATATATAATACAATAGTTTTCAATTAGATTTAGATTCTGAATTGTAATTTTCCCGCTCTTTTACTTACATTATCATGATATTGCACAATAATTTGGATTTTCAAAATTTCCTTTACAGAGTCCTTGATAATATCGAAACCAAAATTTATTTCACAACAACTTAGAAACCTATTTCAAAATAACTTATATTATAAATGAAAATTTAGTTCAGAATAACTTAGACCAAATCAACAGATTTATTTATTCTTCTTTTTTGTGCAATAAAAATCCATTTATTTGCGTGACGCCAATAACTAAAGATGCATAATGTAATTCTGTTATAATAATATATGGTTAAAATTTATTTTTTTGACATCTATGATCTAACTTGAAAATTTTTGTGACTATTTTTTTAATCTTTGTTTTTATATCATTTATGTTACAACGATTAGGTTGTAGATGATACAAATAATTTATTTTTTAGTCTTTTTTCTCCATATATATGAAGTCTTCAAAATATCGACTGAATTCATGTTGTTATTTCATTTGATTTAATTATTATTGTGACTATTTATTTTTTTTTCAATTAACGTAATGAATTTTTTTTTATATAAAACATTGAGAATTTATCTCTCCTTACAACATACGTGTTGAATATTAATTGATCGATTTTTTTATTTGAAAGAGATAATAATGAATTTTAGCGAAAATTTTATGAACAAAGAGATAAGAAATCCACAAGAAGAAAATGAACTACAAAAAAATAATCCCTCCATTGTGATTATCTAATCTTATTTTACTTTTTAGGATGTCCCGCATATATGGTTCTCTTTATATTAAAAAATCTAACTTTCATTTCTTTACAAATATATCCCTATTTAACATTTTAATTATAACTATCAATTTTGAATTTTTCTCATATAAATGATATGTCGAGAGAGTGTTTTCTCATGAGTATGAAATTTTTTATCTAAATAGGTATCTAGTGAATACGAGTATGTAAACGCTCGATACATATTATTAGACTGTTAACTAATAATATTAAATAAGTTAGATGATTTAAAAGTGAAATATAGCAAAGTATTAATTGAGTACATAAACATGTAACTATTAATATAATATTAATAAAACATTAATTTAATGAGTCAAATACTAAATAAAAAATGTATATTTATTATTTTTGCTATACAAATCTGATAATGTACATTTGTCTAATATTTTATTATTCATTATTATTGAACTTTTTTAAAAATTAGTCTTCCGTACAACGCACGAGTGAGAGACTAAACTTATAGTTGCAATAGTTGATTACGATATAATTATTTATAGCGATGGAAATAGGGCCAGTGAGCCATACTCTAGACCCGCCCCACGAGTCCTGAAGTCACCCAGCCCGCTCAAACCTGTAAATTAATATGGCAGGTCAAGACAAGTCGGGTCATGGGACAGGTTGGGACGCCACTATGACTCACAAAATGACTCATGAAATTTTTCCCCTTTCATTAATATTATATGCAACGCATTATTAATTGATAAACGTAGAATAAAACAAGACCTTTATTTAGAATTTTAAAGTTCCCAACATTAACTAATATAATAACATGATTCTTTCAATTCGACGTGTGCTCTTCCGATCTTTTCAAAAAAATAATATAATAAAAAAATAAATATAAACTACGAATTTAATGGTTGATTAGTCAAATTGTCATCTCTAATAATTACTACAAATTTTTCTAAATAAATTTATTAAAAACAAAAAAAATGCTTGGTGGGTCACGAGTCTATTATGTGAATCCAACCTGACTAGCACCCGCCCTAGACCCACGACGGGTCAGATAATGTTACCTCAGACCCTTTTTTTTGCCCCGATTAGGCGTGATGGGTCAATCATATTAGAGGTATGTCTCCACGAGTTTATAAGTTGATGGGTCAAATTGTCATCTCTAATTATTTAACTGCTAATTATTACAACTTTATATAGGTTGGACGTGTGAATTTGCACGACGAGTTTGGAGGATACTAGAATTATGAACTTAGACATTTTACTATGAATATTCCACGGTAAATTATAATCCGCATATCAATTCGTAATTTTATACAATACAACTGGTATATTATACTTTATTTATAAAATAATATCCACACTTATATGTCAATTTTGTTATAAATGTACACTATAACCCTACCCGTGTGTTCTAGTTTTACTTTTAATTGGAAGTTGGGTACTTAACAATGGATGGAATCAATTGTAGATATCCAAAAGTGGACGGACTTAAGTGAAGATGATAGTAAGATGAGTACTCAAATGAAGATGTTTGTAAATTGGAGAACTCAATTGAAGCTGAATACAAGATGCGGACTCATATGAGTCAAATCGTAAGTGAATGCATAACTAGAAGTTTAAACTAAAGTTCCGGACAAAACTTTGCACAATTTGGAGCTTGCTTTATACTCAATTGGAGATCTTGAAAACTTAATGGTTAATTTTGCATTAAGTCTAATTGTCTCGCCAACCCGAAATGAATGTCTAGTTAAAATATAATTTATAAAATTACAATCAATCAATAATTTATTACAGCGGAGGATCAAGGGGTAGCCTAGTGGATAAGGGCCTAATCCCTTACCAGATCTGTTGACAACAATTTAAGCTGGAATTAACAGATCGGCAACAATTTATTAACCTTTGATTAGACTATTTACTTTCACAAGAATACATATTCAAGATATTTGGGGTATTCATCTAACAGCTCCCAAAAAATCCCCATCTACTAACATGGTGGGGGGTATTTATAGGGAGAAACGACTAAGTAGAGCACTTCAGGGCATGTCCTCCACGTGTCTAGTCTGAATGATAGGTGGCGTCGACGTATGCCTAGTCACCACCCACGTGTATGATTAGCATCCCTCGTCTCCACTAACTGACTCAGCTCGGTTCCGATGGGTTCGGTATAAACATCTGACCGACCTGTTAGGTTGGTTCCCTCATCTCCACTTAGTCGTTTGTCTTTTCTTTCGGGTCGAAAGGGGGAAGTCTTGTGGCCGACCTCGAGGCTTCAGTCCTTTGGAGTTTTGCACGTCCGTCGGCATTCCTGCAACGGAGTATAGTCCAACCTGCCCTGGAAGGGTGTGGGCTTTCGCCGACATAGCTCTGGTCAGGCTTCAGGGCGCCCGCTTTGGCGCCATTTCCAGCATCTTCTCTGTGCCCCCGTTGTTCGGATTGCACCTCTCCCGGGTCTGCTGTCCCGGGCCTTTGAGTTTGGTATAGTTGGATTTGGTCTAGTTGTTGTTGCATGCGTTGCATGGTTTGAAGGATTTCATCAATTACAAGTGGAGATACTGGTGGAGCTGAAATTGAACTGGGAATGGAAGCAGGTTCATTGGCTGGGAGAGGATCTTCATCTCTCATTGTTCGGGAGAGGGACTTGGTTGCATTTGAATGATTGTTGTTCATGGTGCCATGTCTAGTAACCGGCCCTCCTTCTAGCGCCAAATTGTTGACAACAATTTAAGCTGGAATTAACTTAACATCAACAAGATCTATTCGGGTTGGAATCCCCCCAATGTCCCCTTCCCCTTCATCCCTTTGGAATAAAAAAAAAAAATTTATTACAGCACATGTATTTCCCATAGATTACCATTAACTTGGGCCATTTAAAAGAAGATGACACCGTACATGCATGTGACAAAGTGATAACAAACTGATACAATGTTAAAAAAAGAAACAATAAAAACCGAATAGACAATCATCTTTCAGAGTAAAGAACTTTAGTTGGTAAAATTATTTCTACATGTTCGATTAAAGCGGGTAGGGGCTGAACGGAAATTTAGTTGTCTCATTAAAGAATATTTATTGTTGTGAGTTTTTCCTGTGACTTTACTTTTAGAGCAACACCTTCATGTTGGGATAATTTGGATGGATAATGTTGAGGTTACAACATGTTGATAACAAGATAATACAAACACAATGTCCAATTGTAACTTCTCAAAATGTAAAAATCGGCCAGAACTTGTTTAAACACTCCTCCGATAGATATTTTAGTTTGAACTCAGATTTAAGACCAGCAACAATAATATCAGAATTACTACACCGTCTCTTTGAGGAATGACAAGCAGAAGGCTTGCCAGAGATAATAAGAAATCCACCGGAGATATTGGTCCTCTTCAAACTTGCAAACTCTCTACATTTTTTTTAGTTGTGCTACAAGAATAAAAATAGATACAAAACTTAAACAAAATTGACACATGGCAAAATCATATTTTCCAATAAATCACATCACCTTTTCATCAATCTAATTACATGAGCCACTTGTCATTTTTGTTACCCCTTTGTCTTTTGTTTTTTTTAGTCCATTTAGAATTATTCTTTTTTTGGGGAGGGGGAAGCGAACTCCCAAATGAGAAAGGAAGTAGGCACCTTGTCTAATAGCTAAGGCCCCAATGGTCACCCAATAAATTCAAACGGGTATAGGTGTTGTGTCGTGCTGTCCGGCTAACAATCCCTCAACCCCTAATCATATGCAAGTACATGGCAGTTGCTTTTCCGTAAGGGGAGAGGTAACCTCTCTTTAGAAAAATTCATTGTGTCGTGTGATATCAATTCCCATGCCAAAGTCAAGAAGTGGTACACATGTAAAACACTAACTATTGGGTTTCATCGACAGTCCACAATCCATCTTAACTAGTACAATCATCGTATACTCAAAATGACAAATCACAAGATATTATGGATTTAAGTGAGACATATTCTCAATAAATAGTATATAAGCATTAAGGCTTCTATTGCTCTCATATGCCACCCCATGTCCATCTTGTATTGTCACATGAGCGTGGGGGCAACTTAGGCGAGAAATTCTAAGGCGAGAAAAAGAGATGCCTCATGCACACATAGCCCCCTGTTAGTGGGTGATCAGGGGTTGCGGTCCGGCTAAAACAGGGGGCCATGTGTGCAAGGGAGAGGCCTCATCTCCTTAGCCGAATCGCAACTTAGGCTTATCAGTGTAACTTTTTCAATAAGCATCTTTTAATGTGTTGGATAGAAAAATAGGTGTGAGAAGAATTAGTTCAGTATTTGATAAACCTTTTTACTAAAATTGGTATACGTTCTAAAAGCTGTTTTTAAATGTTTGATAAATTAACCATTTGATTATTGTATCAATTTATATTTATTAAAAAGTACATGAATATCTTAATCTATTATTATTATTATATGATATCCTTTTTTTTAATGAAAAATAATATGTAATATTATATAATATTTCATAAATAATTATAAGATATCGTAGGGCCGGCCCTGAGAAATATGTGCCATATGCGATAATATAAAATGATGCCCTTCAATTAAATAAGGGTTATATTATAACAAATAAATCATACTCTAATAATAGTACTTCGCATTAAAAACAATCGTTTTCATTATGATGCGTCATTTTCTTATTAACTTATTGGTTTTATAGTATGAATAGTGTTTTTTCCTTCCCTTTTTTTTTTTTTTGCCTTTTAGGATTAACGACAAATGTAAGCTTAAAATGTAGGCCTTGTTTAATTTTTGAAAATAATAATATATATTTTAATTCTTAACTCAATAACTAACATTAAACTTTTCTAAAAATTGGTTTCATAACAATTCTTCCTTTTTTTTTTTGAAAGTTCAATTACAAATTTGAATTATAGCAGTACAAATACGTATAGATATTTATCCTACTAAAATATAGCGCCAATAAAATCAACAATACAAACTCACATATAGTGAGAATACATATTACAATAAAATGTAGAAAATATCTCATACAGGGAATTGAACCTGAGACTTCTAGGTCCCAGTACCTCAGCCTAACCCTCTAACCAAATAGCAATTCTTAGTTCTTTTAATAAATGACATTCTAAAAGTTTTTCAAAAATTTTAATGTGACACCTATATAAAAAAAAACTATATTACAAAAAAAAATTCTAGTACCCTTTAGATTATGAGGTGTTGTGCGATCACACTACTAGCATACCTTCAGGACCAACATGAGATATCAATAGACAATAGGTGAAAGTGAAAATTATTTGATATTTATTTTTTACAGAGAAAATTATTTAAAATCAAACAATTAATAAAAATACACAAAAACTAAAATAGACACACACAGTGCACAATCAATAAATTATGATTTAATAAGAAAATTAAATAACATAGATTGTTGCATAAGATAATTTGCAAATTTTCTGTATGTTTATCTAATATATATCAATAAGTAGAAAAAAATTAATTAAACATATGGTTAAATTCTACAATTTAATTTAATTATTATAATTAGTTGGAGTAGAATTTGAGAGTTACCTCCTCAAAATTATCAGTGGGATCTTACCACTTCTTCAAAAATTACTTTTTTAAAATTTATCAAATACTTTAATCAATTGTGATTTTAAAAAATAAAAGATAAAAGTTGAGTATCTAACATTTATCCCAAACGGTGCCTTATACTAACCCAAAACGAATTATAGAGCTTTCATTGTTTTGGAAACCCCAAACATCATGTTGGCTTCCAATGGGATATCTGGTCTTCATACATGACGTGTCTAGTGTGTATATATATATATGCAATTATATAATGATAGTAAATGATTAAATGTTGATGATATAATATAATAATTAATAAATAATTTATCCAATTTATGAGTTTAAAAGTTTAAGATTAAGTGCATCAACATTACTAGTGTTAAATTAGATTGTTAATGAAATTATTAGTTAACAATTTTAAAAAAACACCTACATTGATGGTATTAAAAACGTTGTTAAAAAATTTTTTTTGGTGAGTTGTTTACTTTGCAGTTAACTTTAACAATAATTTTAACATTTTATTAAAAGAATTTTGTTTAACACAACTAATGTAACACTTTAATAGCTGTTAAATTTAACTTCATACGTGTCATTTAACGGCAATTTAAAATGTACTTTTTATTTATATGGATAGTCAAATCTAATAACACTAATGTGGATGCTCTAAGTGTTCTTAACAATATAACATAAAATCAGAGCAGCCCAAGTTCCTATCTCATTGTCACCCTATTTACATGTTATTATGTTCTAATGGAAAAACAAGTTCCTCTTACATGTGTGAGGCATGTTGAAGATATAATATAATAAATAATATATAAAATTATCTCAATATATCAATTTAAATTTTTAGATCAAGTAACCTTAACAATTTAACTGAAAATCACTAGACAAGTTACAACATAAATTTTGAATAGAAGTGGCACAAGCTCCTTGCCCGCACATTATGTGCTTCAGATCAAATTCATGACACATACCACGTATATCAAGTTCCATATGAGTGGTTCATTTTCTAAGCTATGTAACTGAAATATGATGATAAGTACAACAATTCTATCAAATTTTGTATTGTATGATTCGATATCTAAATCAAATGTACCTGTTACCTCAAAATTTGTGTGTGATCCGACCTCTACATATATGTATACACATATCTTCAGTCTTTAATTTGTCGGTCTGGCTATAGAGATGAGGCATCTCCCTTACGGAGAGGCCTATTCCTGATCTCCCAATAACAGGAGGTCATGTGGCAGGAGACCTCTCCATAAAGGAGAGGCATCTTCTTCTTAGAATTTCTCTTAATTTGTTAAGTAAGCATATAATATTTGCTAGCAATCTTCTAATGTTCAAAATAATTACTATATCTTATGAAAGTAAAGTTTTAAAGAATATTGCCAAGCGGACACGAATTCATCACGAGCAATTTTAAGGATATATAAATAAATGATATGAATAATTCTCACATGATACATTTTATTGAGTGGTAATTATATAGATATTTTTTAATAATCTAATAAAATTGTTCTACACACTATGTCCCTTATTCAACTCATATATTCATTTCTCTCAATAATTTTTTATTCTCTCTAGAATTTTTTAGGGACAATTTTTAAAATGGCAAAAAATAAAAACTAAATTTCAAAAATGGCACTTTTTAAAAATTGTGCAAAATGGTAATTTTTTGAATAAAATTACATTATTGCCCTTAAGCAATAATTTCTCTTTATATCTGTATATCTCTATAGTTTATCTGTATATATCTACAATTATAATTATGAGTGCTGATTCTCGACACTACAATTTGATAAAAAAATATCCATACAATTTATCTGAATGTCTTGACATTTAATCACGACAATTCTCGATAGTTATCTGTATATCTACAGTTGAACTGTAGATCTCGATAGTTACATATTGTAGATTAAACAGTTTGTTTTCTCGACAGTTGAGACTTACGCCCTGTCTGCGCGTATAGGCTACGCGCCTCATGCCCCAACAAATTCCTGTCACATACTAGTATGGTTGACTTCGTCTCAGAATTCTCTTCTACACCGATGTCGAATTCCTGCCCAATCGCTACAGATCTGACGATGAATATGCAATGCAAGTCTTGATTTGAGGTTTCTTTGATTATAGAATTCTGTGTTCACTGGCTGTTTGGACATTGTTCAGCAAATGTCAAGGATAGAGATGACAACGGGATGGGTATTACCCTCCCCGTTAACTATTGGGGCGGGTACGGGATGAAAGATTTCGCCACAAAGTCTTATAGGGTCGAGGTCGGGTAATGGCCGCACTGACACGCCCCGACCCGATACCCGATTTATTTTTTAAATTTTTTTTGATGAAAAAATTTTAAACTTAAGTAGTAAGTTGATGAGTGTTTGATCTCAGGTATCCAAAATGTAAACAATAAATCTTAATCATCTCAACTAATACCTTTTTTGTTGAATTTTTTAACGAACCTTAATAATTAATTCATTCAAAATTTGAGTTTTCTTAAAAAAAAAAAAAAACTAATTCAAAGACAAACCATACTCTCTCTTAGTCTCCCTAGATCAACTCCTCTTCTCTTGTCTCTGTCCAATTCAAACTCTTCAACTTCAAGTCTCTACTAATCAACCTAATCCCAAAGTCTCCGTCGCAGCGCTGTTCTTTTTTTTTTTAAAGGATTTTTTCCTTAACGAGGCGGGTAACGAGTAATTTTTTCGTACCTGCCCAAATCTCCCCTGCCCCGTACCATCCCCTCACCCGATTCAATCGGGTACGAGGCGGGGATTTCCTTAAAGGGGCGGGGACGGGGGAAGGCATACCTGCCCCGAACACACCCCGTTACCATCCCTAATCAAAGAAGATTTTGATGAGTTCAATTACTTGACTTGGTACCTGGATGAAAAGATCAAAGAGGTTCTTAAAATTGATATTAAAATTTTTATTTAAAGGTCATTTTGTCTAAAAAAGAAGAAAAATAATATTTTTATATAAGTTTAAAATATGGTCTAATTTAAAAATGACGTATTAAAATGTGTTAAGTTTTGTAATTTCTTCAATTTTGTATTCATCACGGGGAATTGACTTTGGAGCCTTGGAGGAAGGGGTACAAAACCACTGGCACCCCACAAAATCTGAACCCCAGACAACCAGCGGCGACCCACCGGAAGAGTCCAAGAACCCACGCGACGACTCACCCAACAAGTTGCGCATTCCTTCTGTATCTTATTTTTGTTTCTTCTTCTTCATCGAGTTGTAACAGTCGAAGGGGAAAAAAAAGAACTAAAACCACACTCTTTCCAAGCTCTCAGTCCTGTCACCTAAATAATCCATTTGATTTTGGTTAAAACTAGCACTTTTTGATGGACGTCCGGGGTTTTCTTCTGCTTTCTCTATCTATTTTGTTTCTTTTCCCTAATCTTTCTCAATCTGCTGGCCGATTTCCTGGAGGGTATGTAGTTCTTTTAGCGTATAGATTGGTGTGCTTTCGAAGGTTTCAGATCATGCCTTGTTTTCATTTTCATTTATTTTTTTGTTGTGGGTTTTATCAGAGGAGGGTCGGTGTTGAAATTGACGACGGGGACCTCCTCTGTTCCGTTTGATCCAACAGGGGTCACCCAAATCTCGTGGCATCCCAGGTTCGAGTTGTATGTTTCTTGGTTTTTCTCTTTTTTACATTCACCTCACTCTATGTACGACTACTATGCATAAATTGACTCTTGCACATATTAGCGAGCGCGTGTTTGATTACTGTTTCTGATCAGCGAAAATGTGATTGTTGTGGTGATTCTACAGGGCTTTTATACACAGGGGTTTTTTGACTGATAAGGAGTGTGATCATCTCATCTCTCTGGTTAGGCCTTTTTTTTCCCCTTTTCCTTTTCCAATATCCCTTCATGACTGTTGGCTAGCGATTTATCAGATTTAATGAAGAAAGTGGAATGTGGGAGTTTAGGGGTTGCAAATAAGCTGGATCATGGTGGCATTGAATTTATTCTTCTCCTCATGCAATAGTTAATTATTAAGTTGTTAATTTGCTATTATTTTCTTTTGGGGATGGTGGGAGGGTATGACCTTAACTTGTTTGATGTTCACGTGACTAAACTTGAACGAGTAGGCTAAGGATAAGCTCGAGAAGTCTATGGTAGCTGACAATGATTCTGGGAAAAGCATAGAGAGTGAAGTTCGGACGAGTTCTGGCATGTTTCTTAGTAAGGCTCAGGTTAGTGAAACATTCTACTCCTAGATTTTTTCTTTCTTCTATTCTGAGCCTTTTCTTGAGATCGGAAGAGCACACTCTGAACTCCAGTCACTTGGCTTGTATTCTATGTTAATATATGATAATTGGATCCTGGTGAAATGTATCCTACTTGTTTCTGCCTGTTGCCTATGCTTGTTTGGCACAATGCATGCCTTGACCTAAGCCACGGTGATTACTTCTATTGGGGAATGGGGATGTCAAGTATCTTAGAAGCAATTCACTTGCGTTGTAGTTGTGCTAACTAGACTGCTTTTTTACATGACAATTCTAGTTATGTTTATGTTGGAAAGACCAGAGAAGTAGGTTTGAAATGCTATGCTAGTAGTTTCTAACTATTGATGAGTGCATAACTCAATGAACCTCTTCTTTGTCAATAAATCAATGCTTAAAATTTTTTGATGCTGATGCAAGTCTATAATTGTCTCTTTTTCGGGGAAACTTTGACAGGTACTCTCTCTTCCTGTCACCATGTGATAGCCCCATAGGAACTTTGCCTATTAGCGCTTGCGGTTGGTTCAGTTGGATATGCACTGTGAGAAAAGTAGGAATACCCTACTAGTAACACACTGATACCTAAACCATGAAGTCTGAGAATTATGCAAACTAAATCAAGTTATTTCACATATACAATATGTGCAATGGGAAATAGTTTATCAACGCATGAATTTAGAATCTGATTTGACCTTTTGATATCTAAAGGAAATGTCTAGACATTAAATTTTGTAATGCCTTTTGCTGGAATTCATGAAGAGTGACTAGTGCAGAAGGCTGCCATTTGATCTAATAGCTTGAGTAGGCAGTAGACGGTCACGGTCAAATTTGTAAATTTTGATAAACTTCTGTCCAGGGATATTTGTTTACTTCAATAATATGTAGAATCTTGTGCCTTATTGACCTAATTGACCTATTGCTTTGCCTATCTTGGAAGGAGCATTTCCTTGACTTCGTAAATGGGCATAGATCTCTAGGTTTTTGAAATTGTCAGAGATCTGGTCTCTTTACTGATCCTTGTCTTGCTACCGCAAAATTTTTTTATTAATGATGCCTAGGCATCTTTGCTGTTATAATTCAATATTGTGATTTGGATTTTTGGGTGGCTATATTGACACCGTATTTGTTTTGTAATTTCACCAGTTTTTATTTGCATTAGATATCCAGCAGTTGTGTGTGTGTCTGTTTTTGTGGGTAGATCGGAAGAGCACACGTTTTTGATAATAATAATAATTAGAAAAAAGCAGCGCAAATATATGACAATGTATATTTCATCATTTTAAAGTATACTAGATAGAAAAAACATCATGGGGACAAGACATCTAACTAATGGAAGATTGGTGATAAAAATGTGATGAACAGATGATGGACATTAATGTGACAAAAAGTAAAGGTGCTTAACATTTAGTGCAAATAAAATGTGACTTGCATTTACTTACCCTTATACCCTATCATAGGCAAAAACAATATGGAAAAAATAGACTGGTATTTCAGGTCACATGCTCAAAAGAGTTGTGCATGTTGTGTTGTGCATCTTTATATTATTGAACTTTATATCATTGGTTCAATAATTTTATATGGAACCTGGACCTTTATATTTCTTGTTCTGGATTCTGTTAGTATTCATAGTTTTCTCTTTTGGGAGCTAGATCTGCTACTGTAAACTACACATGCTTCACGTGCAGAATTTCTTCTGGTTGATTGATGATAAAAGTTTATATTTTCTCTATTATTACTCTTCCGCCATCCTTAGTCAGACAGCTTTCTTCTTAGTTGATTTAAAAATGAGCTCAGCATTCTTGTTTTGTCCTGATAAAATTCGACGATCAGAAGTTGGCTGTTATTCTCCTAAATATTTTTGTGCTATTTCCTTTATACAAGAATACCTCTTACTCTGGAGTCTTGACATGGTAAGTATAAAGTGACATATACATTCATAATAATATGTAAATTCTATTTTCTCAATCTGAATAATGAGACAGTTGCTTGAATTTAGTGTCTGATTCCCTTTCATCAAATCATTGAGATGCTACATGCTGAAGAAGTACTAGTGATGCAGTAAATTTCTTAATGTTGTTGATGCTATTTCGTTCAGCATATATTATCAGGATTTGGCCTTTACTGTTGATCATTTTATGCATCATGGGAAATTAACCATTTTGTTTTGTTCATGGGAGGTTAACCATTTTGTTTTGCTTGTGACATTGCCTGCTTGACTTTTGGCTGACAGAGTGGAGGTTGCCTCATTACTTAAAAATGAACTTACACAGTGACCTCAGTTATTGGAACATGTAATTGCAATTCTCCAACGCCTGAAAGGAAGTCATCAGCCTTATGCCTCTTGTTAAACAAGTGTTTGAGTTCCTTGCTATATCTATCTCTATTGTGAATCATATGTTGAACGAAATTGAAAGAGTACATCTTTGTGAGACTTGAGTGTCGAAAATTTGATGCTACTCAAATAAATGGGTCAAGTCTTTTAATTTTCTAACCAGAAGCTCTGCTGAATTGAACATTGTGGACAACCATTCCATATGACAGCTTGCTTAATTATCTGTAAAAGATGGATGATTATGGATCAGTTCAAGGAATCCATTTTCCGTTATGAATATGCCCACTTTAGGTTCTTGTATGACCCAAATGTCTGTTGTATCTTTTGCAATTCAATTAGCATTACGATTACAAGTTGTCAGTTTTTGGTTGGACTGGACTCCAGATTATTCTTTTTGGACCTCCTTTGTTGTTCCTTCACCTTGATCTTTCCTGCGATTAGCGGCAATTCTTGGCATGCCTTTCTACTGTGATTGGTAGACTTGTCTTCTCCGTTAGATTTTGTAGGAACATTTCACCCAACTGCTAAATGAAGAATACCATTATCCCAATACCAATATCATGTTAAATGTGGAAGATGTCAATATCGACAATTTCATAAGTTGTTCTGTATTTGACCATGACTTTTTGAAGTTATAGTGTGTAAATGTTTGTTAATTCTCCACTGAAGGATGCAATAGTTGAGGGTATTGAAGCAAGGATTGCTGCCTGGACTTTTCTCCCTCCAGGTACTCTCAGAGAAGTTATCTTAATTTTCCACTCTGTTCATTTTTGTTTACCAATGAGTTCTTACTTTCTTTATGAATTTTTCCATTTAGAGAATGGTGAATCTATTCAAATACTGCATTATGAGCACGGGCAGAAGTATGAACCCCATTTTGATTATTTTCATGACAAGGCCAATCAAGAACTTGGCGGTCATCGGGTAGCTACTGTACTTATGTATCTGTCGAATGTTGAGAAGGGTGGAGAAACAGTTTTCCCACATTCAGAGGTATCTGACTAACTTCATAATGTCATGTATGCCCTTGTCTTGTTTTTCCCCTTTCTTATAGAAGATTATATTTTTGTTCTTTTAATTTATATTATATATACAGGCAACTCAGCCCAAGGGTGATGATTGGTCTGATTGTGCTAAAGGTGGCTATGCAGGTAAATTGTGTTAATTGCTTGAAAATTTATGTTAGGCGAATATTTTAACATCAAAGGGGATAAAAAAAATTGAAGTATAAGCATGTCTGGCTGTCCTTACAAGAGACTTTCTTGAAATAGAAAGTTTTGTTGGTGAAAATTGGGTCTTTGGTTTGAGGTTGAAGTGCGTGGTTATAATTGAATAGTTAATAGATGTGGTAGGTGAGAGTATAATAGAAAAAGTAGAATGAGAAACACACACACCTTAATTTCCAACCTCAAGTTGGCAAAAATAAGCAAGTTAACTCTATGACTATAATTTCTTTCACATTTTTTGCCTTTGGTTTGGTCCAGTTGTTTGATGCTCCCGTCGTCCCAATATTCTTTTACTAATTATGTGCATTTTCCTAATATACCATTCCTTTTACTAATTATCTCACTTAAATAATTCTATTTCGTTAATAACAATGCATATTAAATAAGGGCATATATGAAAACTAATATTTCAACTACATTCTAAGAGGAAAGTGACCTCTCTTTATGGGATGGACGAAAAAGGAATGGATGCCTATCTTTAAGGAGTAGTATTTGACTTGTGGTGTGTTAGATTTGTTTCCATAAGATAGGCCATTATTTATTTTCACTTACAATTACAAAGTGAACAAGACTCTGTGAATTACAGTTAGAAGGGTAATGACACTGCTTTTGAAGAGATTATTTGCTGCACAACCACGAAAACAAGCTTCTTCTTGTTTGACCATTCGAATCATAGCGACTTGACCTCATGGCACTGGACTTTTGCAATCACACAAAAATGATAAATTTTCTTTCTTTTAGCAGTAAAGCCCCGGAAGGGTGATGCATTGTTGTTTTTCAGTCTTCATCCTGATGCAACCACCGATCCGTCAAGCTTGCACGGGAGCTGTCCTGTCATTGAAGGCGAAAAGTGGTCTGCGACAAAGTGGATTCATGTGAGATCTTTCGATACACCACCAAAGAAGTCTGCAAGTGGAGACTGTACTGACCAGAATCCTAACTGTGCCGCATGGGCTCTTCAGGGCGAATGCCAGAAAAACCCTTTATATATGGTGGGTTCAGAAGACGCTGTCGGTTATTGTAGAAAGAGCTGCAATGTGTGCTCATCATAGTAAACTATGTTTGGGCATTCACATATTTGCAAGAGAGCAACAACTGTGTCTATCATTAGTGTATGTATATCATATAACATTGAACTATGTACTCTCCCATGGGTTTGGCCGAACTATGTACTCTCCCATGGGTTTGGCTGAGAAAGGATAAAAGGGTGGGTTTATTATACTGATAACTGGAAATGGATTGGGGGGACAAGGGCCCCTTCAAATTTGAGCCAGCTGGTATTTTGATCAATCTTTTTAGTCAAATCTTTGACCATTTGGGTATCATCGTATGTCCACTTTGTTGTCATGTGGAGAAGAAAAAGCATGGCTCGATAATATGATGTTACTGGCAATTTTTATAAGTTGTTGCAGAAAAGTTTTTTAAGCTTCGTGCACCGTTTAAAAGAGCCAGAATTGATGGTTCATCCCTTCATTTTATTGATATAGGTGGCGGACAAAGTTGATTGATAAAACAAAATGATGATATTCCTTCTACTTCTGGCACTGTACGAAACATGGTCTCCATGCAGTTGTAAAACACAAGACACGACGCTCTTCCGATCTGCCTTTTTATGCCACCCCAACTCCATAACAAGAGCCCTACAAATTTGGAGTCCCTTTTTAATAGCTTTCTTCATCATGCGAAAAAGTCTTGCAATAAAAGTATTTGATTCAAATTATGACAGGAATGCGTTCAAAACGAGTGTGAATTTTTTTAGAACCACCGGTGATGCAGCCATCCAGAAAAATTTCTACGTTTTTTCTAGACTTAGAAAATTAAATGCCCCTGCATATGGTGACCAAGTTACTTGGCATCTGGGTACTGTAGTTTCAAATTTCTCCGCGTAAGGGACATCTTATTTCCTCTTTGTGTTAGGAATGGCTTTGATTGTAGCAGTTAACTGATGTCAGTAGGCAAAGATGGGAAGAGGAAGAACAGTGTGCCTTGGCCCAATAAAATTACCAGATCATCTGTTAACCATCAACCATCCAAATCAACTTCACTAACCAAAAATTTCAACCAAACAGAATGTTTCAATACAAATATCAGTTTATTTATACAAATATATCCAGCAAACGCGGAATGTGTTACCAAAAGCCACAAGGAATTAACATGACACAACTTGCTTCTGGGGACTTACTTCAGTGTGCATAAATACGGTCAGGAAATCTGTCTACTGTTCTGCTGTGCATCTCAGACTTAGTTTCCCAAGTCAAGCTGGACTAGTGATCTCTTGTTTCCCAAATAGTAAGGGAAACTCTTCATATTGTTCGGAGAAACCTTGTTCCTCAGCCATGCTCTTCAATGATCCATAGACCTGATACATCGACCACCTATCCTTAGGGCGAGAAACAACACAATTGCATGCAATCTTCAAGAACCGCAAAATTTCCTCATCATGTCCCCTTCCGCTTAGGCGTTTATCCATTGCGTCTTTAATTCTACCTGAGCTTGAGAGAGATCGGAAGAGCGTCTACCAAGTTGCCTTTAAATCCTTCATTAGCAGCACTCACGTCCAGAGGTTTCTGTCCAGTAGCTAACTCGAGCAGCACCACGCCAAAACTATAGGCATCTCCTTTAAGAGAAGCAACCATTGTACTTGAGTACTCAGGAGCCACATATCCAACTTCACCTAAATCCCCATGGACAAAACTACTCTCATTAGATTCCGATGAAGTCATGAGTCTAGCCAATCCAAAGTCCATTATCCGAGCGTCCAAATCCTCATCAAGGAGAATCACATTGGAGCTAATATTTTGGTGCAAGATGGGAGGGTGACAACCATGGTGAAGCCAAGCGAGCCCCCTTGAAGCACCCAATCCAATCCTAAACCTCGTTGGCCAATCCAACATTTCCGCATTGCCGTTCAAAATCGAACCCAAGGTCCCACTTGACAAATGCTTGTAAACCAATAGCTTCTCCTCCTCCACCATGCAAAAGCCCAAAAGTGGCACCAAATTTGGGTGCCTTAGCTGGCCTAATCTGTTCATCTCGGTTCGAAACTGCTTCTCCCCCATCCTGCACGTGTTAAGCCTCTTAACCGCCAGAGCAGATCCATCAGGCAAAACTGCCTTGTATGTGATCCCTGTCCTGGTGGAGACTACAATGTTCTCCACGCTAAAATTACTTGTCGCCGCCAATAAATCAACCAACTTAAGCTTCACCAGTGGTTTCTGGAACAGCATAACTTGGGTAAGCTTGTGAGCCCTCAATCTCTCAGCCCATCCACTGGGATCATCTGTTCCACCAAACCCATAAGCCGTCCTTCTTCTCTTACTAGACTTTGTAAAATACCACCACCACAAACCAAAACCTAACAACAGTGAAGCTGCGGCACCAAATACCCCAGCTGCAATAATAATTGCCAAATTTTTCTTACTCAATCCACCACATTTTCCCAAAGGACCTCCACAGAGCCCACTATTGCCAGCCAAATCCAGCTCCAACAAATCATACTTAAACGAGGGTAACCTCCCAGACAAATCATTATTTGCAGCTGAAAATTTTTTCAATCTACCTAAATTAGAGAACTCGTAAGGTATATTCCCAGATAAACTGTTATCATCTAAAATCAATTTATTCAAGTAGATGCAATTAACAAGATCCGAGGGAATTTGACCGGTCAAATCATTGTGGGATAAATCCAAAGTGACCAGATATGGTAGCCAGTTACAGATTTGAGGTGGGATAGAACCGGAGAGGCTGTTACCGGAGAGATCCAGTGTCTGGAGGTTATGGCAGTACTGTAAAGAATCTGGGATAGTTCCGGTGAGGTTAAAGTCCCTGAGCTCAAGACTTAAAAGCCGATTTTCACGGTCGTTCCAGCACGAAACCCCAACGAACTTGCAAATGAACGCCACTGAAGAATTTGAAAAGCTCCATGAGGTAAGCTTCCCTTCTGGGTCATTGAATGATTTCTTCAGCTCTTGCAAGCACTTCACATCATCTTCCGCAAAAACCCAGCTGGAGAACAGCAGAGATATCATAAGCAGAGAGGCGAATATAGATCTGCTTAGAAGAGGAGTCATTGTTGATGATTATGAAATGCGTAGGAGTTGAAGGGTAAAAGAGATTGGAGGATCGACGGGGTGGGGATTATTGGGGTTTGCGACTACGACTTGTCATGGGGGTTTTGGTTTCTTCATTTTTTGAAGCTGGAGGTCAATCAACTTTTACCACAACTTCATTTTTGTTCGAAGATTTCAATTTTAGTCCTTGTTTGATACTCTTTAACAAAATACATTATAATCTCATTTACCACTGATTTGACTATTGATTTGACAACTACTCATGTATAACCACAAATTTCAAACTTCTATTAAATCTATATCACTCATTTCACCTCTTCCGATCTAATTTCTCTTTATAAATCAACTACCATAAATTGAATCAAACATCCCCTTAGTCACTTTTTACATACTGTTATACTTTAATTTTTCTTAAATCCTTATGATAAATATCAAAATGTTTGCAACTTCACATGAACGTTTACGGTTTTCAGAACCTTGATCATACTATCATAGTACGTCACAAAATTTATATTGTCATTTAGCCTTAAAAGCATTCTATTGTGGAGTGTACAATTTTTTTTAATATTCAATTGATTATATAATATTTTCTTATTTAGATCTTACTTGATTATAATATGGCAACTCATTTTTCGTGATATTGCAATCTTTCAACTTAATATCATGCTATATCAAACAACTTTACGAGATGAAACTGAAAAAGACTATAAATCATAATCATTGTACTACTTAAGAGTGGTAAAAAAAAAAATCGAGATCGAACCTCGTTTAGGTTTTTCTCAAAAAAAATTGAAAGTGACAACCGAATAATTTTACAGTTCGGCAGTTTTAAGTGTAATAAAACTGAAAACTGTTTAGAGCATATTCTTTCAAAATCTAGTAAAACTTTTTAATATTTTGATTACTATTTTTTTGCAATTTTACTACTCATGCTTAGTTTCAATATATTTCTCTATTATGATTTGTTTTTATTTTTATATATATTTAGTAAAGTACAAATTCATCAAATACAAAAACCAGGTATAAAAACGAAAATAAATCAAAACCTTTCGATTTTAAAACCAAAAAATCAAACGCCCAAGTCTAATAGGACTAGATAACTATTGAGCTTTCACTAAAGTGAAGTGATTAAAATGAAGTTCCTCCCGAAGTGTGGTGACCTCGAAGTGTATTTTTCTGATCGCTGATAAAAGGGCAAAAAAGTTGGATGGGGGTGGGGTTGATAATTACAGGATGTTTGACTGGGATTATAGAAGTGGGTTTAATACAACCTTTTAATTTAAGGAAAAAAAAGAGGGGCAGAAAGCTCTGATTTGACCAGAATTATGTGCTGCCCGTGGGTACCACTCTGAGGGTGACTTTGCTCCATTTAAAGAATGGCTGATGGTTAGGCATTGCACTAAAAATTCATTTTAGCGCTAAACACTATTGTCATTTTGACCAACATAATAATTAAAAGAGTAATATATTTAGGTTAATTAAAAAAAAATAAAAGAATGCCTGATTGTTAGACATTGCACTAAAAGTATTTTCAGCCATTTAAATTAATTTCTATCATAATTTAAAAAAAAAAAACATTTTACTTTCTTGTTCTATCTGATAGAAATTACTCTTGGATTCTATAAACATTAACCACCAAGTGAACAAATCCCGTGCTCTCCTGCCGTTGTTGGGCTCACGCTTCCTCATTCTTTATTGCTGCTGGGTCTACTATCAAGCTCCTTATCCAGCTTGATGGTAGGCTCTATATCAGTTTTGTTTATTTGATTTGATAACTAATACAGGAAACTAGTTTATAAAATAATTAATTAATAATAGTAGTAGTAAGTTTGCAAAAAAAAAAAATAAAAATAATAATAAAATAAAATAAATAAATAGTAAATAACTTATGAGCACTTGATAAGACAATATGATATCGAATAGGAAAAGACACTACGTAATTTTTAGCTATTGGTACTTGATAAGACATTATGAGATATTAACAATTTAAAAATTATAAAGTGGATCATTTGAAATTTTTAAGCACTAGTCTAAAATTGACACGAGTGACTGACTCATACTGTTACTGTATTAAACTACTCATAATTGCGACCAAAATTCACAACCCATTTAGAAACAATTTGTACTTGGTGCAACCGCTTTTGATGTATTACTAATTTATGTGTTATTTTGGCTTATGCTCGACCCGCAACACCAAAACAATTATGAAATCTGAACAAATTCAGTGTTAGATTGACTCAAATAAATGTCTTGCCAAATAGAAAATGACCCGTCCAAATTGTATACACGCTACAGGATTTATATTGGAAAAAAAAAAAAAAAAAAAGAAGACTTATCTAGAATAACTTCAAAATATATAGATATGTTAGATCTAACTCCCCTTTATGTAATACTAGCATTTTTTGTTTTCCACATTTGTTAAGCCAACTTGTTCAGCTTATAACATACATTAAGTTGTTTTCTAAGGAGTCAAATCGGGCTCCATATGCGGAGCCCGATCTGACTCAATAGATGTACACTGGCACACATATCAATTAAAAGTAATAGTATTTTTAAAAGCTATAATGCGCAAAAAAACATCAAAACACATTTAAAGGAAGTAATACGTATACGGAGCCTAATCTGACTCAATAGAAGCACACTAGCACACATATCAATTAGAAATAATAGTATTTTTAAAAGCTATAATGCACAAAAAAAATCAAAACCACATTTAAAGGCAGTAATACGTACAATTAATTAGTATATATAATATATAATAATAAAGGATAAAATGGAACAAGGCTTGGAGCAAACACCTCGAGTTTTATTTTATTATTATTTTTTTAATATAAGGGGATGTAGGGGAGGGAAAGGTGTTATTTGAATTCGAGACCTCCAAAACGTGAGTATCTGATTGCGGCGTTACTTGTTCGAACCACACAAGCACCTCGAGTTTAGGTATATGCTTATGTGCAATTTTTAAAACCAAGATTTATTTAGAAGTATAAATGCCTCAAATTGGGTTTGAAGTTTGTTAAGCGAGTTTGCCATAGACTCATCTATCTATGTAATGGGCCTCAGCAAGATCAGTTGGGCCGTGATTACTTCAGTGGACGCCTCCCACATTGAAATAAAATAAAATATTTTCACAGTTTATAAATGAAAACTTCGTGCAGCAGGTTATAATGCCACGAGGCGAAGTCATAGGGTAAATATTTGTTGAATCACTAAAATTGGCGTTTTCTTGTTGGGCAAATTGTCTCCCGTAATGGGCTGAGACGCGTGGAGCCCCTACGGTGTAGTACCTTGGTCCTTCAGGGGCTTATGATCCTGTGGTTCTTCCTATTTTTAAAATTTTTTCCCAATTTTGATAGAATAGACAAGTGCATAGAGTAATTGTATTTGAGTTAAAAAAAAAGAGTGTACAAAATTTTTGATAAAGTAGACAAGTGGCTAGTGTAATAATTCTCATGTTCTTTTTTATATGTTGATAGAATAATTGCATTTGAGTAAAAAAGGATGTACAAAAATTTTGATAGAATAGACAAGTGGTTCATTTTACAATTATTGATTTACAAGTTTGGTTATCATTTTTTTTTTTTAAATTTGCTATGTCAGCGGTTTCAAATGGGTTGGTAAAACTGAAATTTAAACCAAATCATTTGAAAGCAGTTTGATTTAGGTTAAAACCAAATTGTTAACAGATCCACGTGTACCAGAACCAACAGTTACAAAGTTGCATTCTGATTTAGTCCCATAGTTTGGCGTTTTGAATTTATAGCTCTATATGATATATTTGAAAAGAGGATCCTACCATATATACATGTTAAACTTTTTACATCTTTTTGTTCAAACACATTTGGCTCCAAATTTATGTGTGTTTAATTAAAGTTATTTTAACAAAAAAATTCTTAAATTCATGAAAAAAATTCGAAAAATAGAAGTGGAACTAAAATTCTATGGTGTAATCCCTTTTTAAGGGAAATTTTCACAAAAGGTCTCCAACTTTTGATCGAAAAATAACAGTTTCATCTCTAAACATTTTTTTCAAGCATGTAGATCCTCAACCTTTTAAAAATTTGCACAAAAGGTCTCTACATACTATTTTTGTCAATTTTCATTGTTCACTTTTTCTATAAAGAAAATTTTACTCTTTATTTAAATTTAAAAAATAAAAACACAAATTTTAAAAATTCATTTTGATCTCTCTTCCACTTTCTCTTTCATACACTTGTATATATTCATCTTTATATCATTTTTTCATCTGTCTACTTAGCACAAGTTATACATATACATTGATTAATATATTATATTTTTCATTTACTTATCTAACACAGCCATCACCAGTGTCATAGTTTCTTTAGGCAATAAATTCTCTGAAATTTGAATCTAAATAAGTAATGATAATTGAAATGTGATTGATATTCAAGTCAAAAAATTCATGCATTTTTAATCATTCTGATTTTCATGAAAAACAATTCCCACAAATAAAATGTTTTTTCTGTGGAAACTGCCAAGTATTTTCATTTCAATCTTTTTGTATAAATGCTGATATTTTGTAGACACTTTTAATCGATCCATCTAAAAGCAAAGTCGGAAAAGAGCTAAAATCAATATTTGATAAACAATAATCTTGTAACGATATAACTTGAAATGAAGAGCACATGGACGGATCTAAGATTTTGCATAGGTCGCGAAAATTTTTTTATACTATAAATTGTTTGAAATATAATTGCACGAGAAATATTAGAATACATAAAAATTTTAAAAAAAATTTGACATAGTCTCCGTTGTAAATTAATTTAAACCAAACCTAAAATATAATAGCATTCCCTCAAATACATAAATCACAAACATGTATAATAACTTTAATCACCATTTATCAATAAACGACAAACAAAAACAAATAGATATTGTAGCATATAAAAATAAAAGAATCTACACTCTCCTAAATACACCATAAAATAGAGAAGAAGTGCTTAGAATTAGATTTATATAAAATAAATAACAAGTTGGATTTGTTTTGGATTAAGAAAACTTAGATTTATTTTAGTATATGGCTCACTAACGAATTTTAAAGAAAAAAGTTTGAGTTTGGACTGGACCGAGCTGAATTTTGTTGGGCTATTTAGGAAATTTTGTTTAGACTACTTAGGATATTTTTTTGAGCTGGACCGAGTTGGAGCTCGGTTCGGCTAACCAATATATCTGTACCTGGAACAGCATGATATAATGGTAGTATACTATTGAATATGCAAATTTCTTAAGATCTTTAAAATTTGATTACTCACATGATGGCCATTGAAGTCTGATCACTCATTTAGCGGCCACGTTAATGATCGAGCTCTAAAAATAGAACCTAATCAAATTCTTTACAATAACTTATTGAATATGCACATAAAAAAGAATAGGCGTGTTGTTGGAGCCGTCACGTCTGGAACAACTCATACCAACATGTATATGTTCAATCACCTTTCAATTTCCGACACAAAAGCATGCGGCCATGTCTCCGAATATTGTACCATTTCTAGATTTCAAAAGTTTAAATTTTTAACAAAAGGGGAAAAAAAGAACTTAAGTGGTTGTTTGAACTTCTTTACTTGTTCCCTTTATAAATTTATCTACTATGATTTAATTATTGATTTGACAATTATTTAACAATTACCACACATTTCAAACTTCAATTAAATCTCCAGCACTCATTTTTAATCATTATAAATTCTCTTTATAAATTGTAAAAATAAAGAGTTTCAAACAAACCCTAAATTTATCTATTTATATTATAAACAAATACTTTATAACTATAATAACGTGACTACTAGTAACGTGTGTATCATTAAATTATTATTTCAAGTCCAGCTATATGATAATTAGCAATGCATTTGGCAACTAATTTGTAAATGAATTGGTCTACAAATTAGCACTTGACATTGTTTCATTTTAGACTTTTTATTTTATGTATCTTCATTTGTATTTTTTTTCTGATTGTTTTTAGATCGGAAGAGCGTCGTAATCCCGTGTTAGTATACTAATTGTTTTTCATTCTATTTCAAATTTAAATTTAATCAGATAAATCACATACATATATTCTATAAGACCCACGTTTAACCAACTGTAATTTTTTTTATTTTTAGAATAATAATAATAATAATTTAATAAAAGGATATGTACTAAGGTAACAATTATAAATCAATTGGTCTATGGGAGCTTGTTCCATAGAGTTTGATGTAAATGTGACTTTTGAGACGGAAAAGATATTATTGGAAATGTGGAGTGAAATATAAAAATGATATCTCACAATATGTTTGGTGGGTTCTATCAGATGTACACGTGGTAGGTCTCACAATGAGACAATTAACAAGTGAGTTGTCCAACAAACTTCTGTCTGGTCTGATTAATGGGAGGAGATCAGGGCTACTGTGAAATGTGTTTTTTAT
Organism: Nyctanthes arbor-tristis; assembly: GCA_963692815.1. Classification (NCBI taxonomy): domain Eukaryota; kingdom Viridiplantae; phylum Streptophyta; class Magnoliopsida; order Lamiales; family Oleaceae; genus Nyctanthes; species Nyctanthes arbor-tristis. The sequence goes on from CAVNYN010201321.1 coordinate 43,064, forward strand.
GAAACACAGTGTATAGTAGTGCAGTGGTTCTGCTCGTCAGAATGAGAATGTCTTCTTGTCCACCCACCCCCAATGACTCCTGTCATATGATCATTACACAACAGGCAACAGACCCCAATGCCGCCCCCCACCAAACAAAAAAGCTTTCTTTTATTTAAAACACTCCCTTCTTCTCCACTCTCAATCATCACTTATCAGTGTATTCTATTTTTCTTGTGTGCGTCGAATGGAGGAAGAGAATAAGAAGAACAAGAGAAAAGACCAACAGCTAAATGCAGTTTGGTTCGCGGTGGCAACGGCGGCGATCATGGCCTGCTTGGAGTGTGCTGCGGCGGTTTCCAGGTGGCGCGTGTGGGTTTTCCTCTCTCTGAATCTCCTGCTCTTGGCCATTCTTTTCACTTCTTCTTCTTCCCCCCAAACCCAAAGCCCATCAAATCAAACTGTTGGTGAAGAAGGAGAAGCTCAAGATACAGCAGAGAAGCAGAGACACATCGAGACTGTTGACAGAAAGAAGAAGAAACATTGTCAAGTGTCAATTGATCCAGAAATCGATCACGAAAACCATGTGATGAAAAAGGAAAATAGCAATCAGATGTCGCAAGAAGAACTGAACCAGAGAGTGGAGGCTTTCATTGCCATGTTCAGGCAGCAATATTTGGTGCCTCGTCATGATCATGCCAAAGTTTAAGACGTTTAGGCCTTCTTCATCTTCCAGGGGCATATCAGTCAACTCAAGTTACAAATTCTCAATTTAGCTACAATATTGTTATTTCTTTTTAATTTATTTATTGATTGATGATATATATAGTGTTGAGCAGAAGTCCGGGAAAAAAGAGGCTAACATTTTTGTCATGTATTGATATAACTTTTTACCATGTTGAGATAATTTGTGGAGTTTTTATTATTTTATCGACGAATGCTCCTATTACACTCGTAGTCTCTGAAGGATGAGAACCAACTATGTAGCATCTATATCAAGAATTCAAGTATTGTATACGTCATTAGTCCGATCTTTTGTAAGAACTACTCGTAATAACGAACTTGCAAAATAAATCTGTTTATCATAAAGAGATTCATCGGTCCTGACCCTGCTTCACATTAATTGCTATTTGGACAAGTAAAAGTTCTGTCTTTGTCCGAGTGGGGATATCATTTCTCTTCTACATGTCCATGGAGTTTTGAAAAATCCAAACATCTTAGAGATATATAGTGAGGTAGGAATTTCTAGAATGAACCGCACTCCTTCGTATACATTAGGAATCCATTGACGAGAAGAGGTTGGGGAAAGCTTGAACCCAATTCCTACAGTGATAATTATGAGCGCAATTGAAATTCCTGAGGAGTTATATATTTGTGAATTGATAAGAACATTCACTATTTCTTAAGGCTCGATCTCTCCCATGGATGAACCATATAGCTAAGAGAAACCATGAACCAGAATAGAAGAGCTTGCTCCACCCACGAGTAAATATTTTATAGTAGTCTCATAATTAGACCGTACATCTTTCTTGGTATATCCAGATAATATGCAGGAGCATAAACTAAAACATTCTGGGATTTGTCACAGTTCCTCATGTGATACTCCAACCTCCCTACGAATTGGTTATTCCTAAACAAGTCATGAAAGGTATAACAAACATACCCTGTCTCCACATTGGATCAAGAACAAGGTCACAAGGATAAAAAACTGCTAATTCATATAAAGCCGTAAAATCTGCCTAACCAGCAACCAGGGATGTATGCATTATATGAACGGAAAGCAACCGACCAGGATCATTCAATACAATGGTATGAACACGATACCAAGATAAACCCATGTAAAATACCTCTTTATGAAAGATAAATAGAAAATACCTAACTTTATTACATTGGAAAAGCTATACTATCCTATCGACTAAAATAATCCACTGAACGAGGATTACTATTTGTTATACCCTATTAGTAATAATGAAACAATTCTATTCGTAGGAACAAAGAGAAGTAGAATTATTCTATACCCGATAAGTACCAATACGCAATGGGGGGTTTATACCATTTTGTATCAGTAAATGTCTCATTCCTTATTCATATCGTTAGAAGGTTCTATTTGTAAAAATTTCCTTTTATTTCTTTTGTTTTTCCTTACGAATTTTTCTAATCCATCTTTTTGTAATGTCCCCCTTTTCTGAGAAAGGAGAATAGGAACTAAATAAACTAGAAAAAGAATATAATTGGAAAAAAGATCTCTTTTTTTTATTCTTTCTTTTCTTTCCTATATAAAATTTTTTTTAGAGAGATAGAATTTTTGTCATACTGCATGAACTAGTGCAATGTCTAATTCTTTTTCATAATGGAAAATTATACGTTAAAATAGCTATGTGATATTCCTCCAAAAAGGCCTTTTTTATTCAAGGATAAAGTTATTAATCAATAAAGAAAAATTAAAATTCTTAAAAGATGAGATCAATTCAGAAGCACTTTTATTTACTAAAAAATATATATTTATTACAAATAGCAAACAGAATTCCATTGGTCCAATTTGAGGCCTTAGGATAAGAGTTTTGAATCTCTATCTGTCCTATAAAACAAATAATGTCAGAGGCGACTAGATTTATTTGTGACCTCTGAGGAACTGTATGAGGTAAAAATCTCATGTATGGTTCTGTAATAGCGATGAGAACAGTGATGTTATCACCAACTATGATTATCTTACAATTCAAGTACAGTTGGTATGGTTGACCTCTCGATAGATATATGGCATGATAATCCAGTCATACACACTTACGATGGAGATTATTTTGAAAATTATGTGGGACTCCACATATAGGAGACGTACTGTGTGTAGATTTATCTAATAATCTCTCACACACGTGTGCGTATGACGTATGTGTAGGTTTATCTAAAAATCACTAGTAGTTTGTTTAAACCACGTGCGGATTTTTGCTTTTTTAGTAATGTTACATTACTTCCTTATAATTTATTTCTAATGTACAATTAGGGACGAAGCCAGTTTTTAGTTCAGTGAGGGCATCATTGGCATATTTTTCTTACGCCTAAAGTGAGAATTTAAATTGTTAATGTAATTAATTATAATCAAATTTTATTAATCACAAAATACACATAAAAGAAATGAACATTTGTTAGAAAACAAATTCCATAAAATCTTAGAAAGAATTAAAAAAATGGATTACCAAAAAAAAAATTAATAATCCAAATTCCATAGAATCTTAGAAAGAATTAAAAAAATGGATGACTCCAATCCTTCTTGTTGATGCCAAAATTTACCTTGACTTAACAAATGAATATGTTTACGTTGGAAACTCGTGTTTGAATAGATTTGGACAATAAATGTCAAATTTATGATGAAGCTGGTGAGTTTGCAGAGAGAGTAAATGAGAGAATTTAATGTGTAGAAGTCAAAGATTGTGCCAGAGTAGGGAAGGATCTCTTATTCTACTGGATTTCCTTCTATTTATAGTATAATAATTGGTATGTAATGATTACAAGTTTTAAATGCTTAGTTAATGAGGAGCATTTTAAGTACATCTAGTTGGAGTAGACATCAGACTTTTTGACTAATTACAAACTTGTTGCATGGGAAAGACAAATACTAACTTTATAATAAATGCAGTTGTCACATCAGCTTTAAGTGAAGGTTTGCAAGTTGGCTTACAAGTTGCATTATAGATTATCATGTCTGTCAAGCCGTGTCACGACCTCATCGCCCTCAGACCTGCGACCTCGCGAGCTGACCTCATGGGATGCGTATGTAAAAATACAGCAGGTCACTCAATAGGTCGTGAATTGACTTCATGATGTGGAGGTCTAAGGTCGCAAAGTGTGACCTGAGATCGTGAGCTCGTCAAGATCATGAGGTGATCTGTCAAGGCCTACGCTGATGATCCACTAGCTAGTGGCAAAGTGGGCCAGCCCTTTGGCTAAGGCGTCATTGATTGTGACCTCATCCTCAGATATAAACACTTCTTTGAAAAGAATTATTTTTTTTTCTTCTTTTGCCAAATGAAAAGAATTATGTTAATATAAAAAAGAAAAGAATAGAATTATGTTGGGTTAGCTTAAGTAGACTTTTTCCCCACGGGAGCTTAAGCAGATTTTAAAAGCCCAGGAGATCTACTGAGTTAATTAAAACAACGGCAAATAAGTTATTTCTTCTAAGAGAACCAAAGTCTTCTTCCCTGCGCTCCTTTCCTACCCGTTTTCTTCCGTGCTTTGCAACTCTTCAAGATCCATGGGCGATTTCGCTATAAAATTATAAAGATTCTCGTCCAAAACTCAGTATGGTCCTACGCTGGCTCCGTCCCTGTGTACAGTAAGTTTCCAATATCATCCGCTACCTCAATACTAGTAATGAACGAGGTGACAAGATGGAATGGGAAACGTGATAGTAAAGCGGCATGATGTTGACATTTTATTAGTCCATTAGTACTATAGTAATTAGATTTTCTATAGAAACAGATCGGGCTCAGGTGACGCGGCCCCTTGTAATTGGTGGTCTGGCTCCGAATTCGGAGCCCGATCTATTTTTATAGAAAATCTAGTATAGTAATACTAACCAATGGATGATATTTGAAAAAGTTCATTCTAATGTAACTCATGGATGGATTTCGAGACTATTGTATCCGTTTAACTAAACAGAAGTATTAATAAGCGAGTTACTATCAGTCGTCAAGGAATTATGCTGCAATCGAGTCGATAAATTGATGGAGTAACTGCTAGTTGCTTTGTTATTATTATTATTTTGTAATTTTTTCGCAATGTGTTGCTTTGTTAATTTTAAAACCTTAAAGATGGAAAATATTGGCTGGGCGGAACTCTGGGCCTGAGTCAGGATGATACTGTCGTTTAGCAAACCAAGGCCATCAATGAAACCCTATTTTCCTTATTCAAAAGGGAGGTATGCTGTATGTATGAGAAGGGCAAGTGCGGTTTGAATTCAGAATCTCAATGTGAAAATTTAACTACTACAATATTTGTTCGAACTATAAATAAAGCTCTATTGAACATTTTGACAAACACATTGAATGATTTACAACGCTACCACCCTTATACAAATGCCCTGGGTGTCACGAAATATGTAAATTAATGTTATATATATATAATATAGTTATATATATTTCTATTATTGTTTCAAAATATAAATTAATCAAATTATTTCTATCCACACATTATAAGATTTATTTAGATCTTACATTATCCTCTAGTATTAACGGTTGACATTCTAATCTTATTTCATTATTTACATTATCCTCTAGTTTGAACGGTTGACATTCTAATCTTATTTCATTATTATTACTAGTTAAATCACACGTGCGTTACACGTGTAGAAAAAATATTTGTTGTAAACATTTTTACGTATAGTTTTTTGTAAAGATGAAATTTGATGATAATTCAAATAGAAAAATGTGTTATAATTTACATTTAACTTATTAAGTAATTATCAACTCAAGGCATCGCATTTTATACTAAATCTAAATTTTCAGATATCATACAGTTCAATTGAAGCGAGGTCAGATATAAAGGTGTTTGCAGAAAGAAGCGACGTTTCTCTCACAATAAGAGAATAAATCTTCAAATCTAATTAATCTAAAAATTGGGGGAATTGTGATATGATACACATCACATCTTAATTAATCTGGAAATAGAAAAAAATCTGAATAGTAAGAATGACAATGTGATGGGTTATGGTCGAATATGCCTCCTCGGTACCCCGCCCCGTGTTTACCAACTTCACTCCATACTTGCTCCGTACCTGCTTCGGGTAAAGTGGTTCGAGTCGGGTAGGTAAAAATTATCTGTTACCCGTCACATTTTTAAAAATCTTAATAAGACTTAAAGAAATAAAAAAAATGTAAAATACATAAAAACATTCAAATAACATTAAACTTATTAACACACGACGGATATGGTGAATGAATGAATTAAGAGAGATTATGTTTTGTTTTGGAATTGACATTTAGGATTTGATATTTTAATTTATTAGTGGAAAAGCTTAACAAAAAGAAAATATGCAAAGTGGTTAAGTTTTGAGTGTTAAATTCAATTATCACATATTCAAATCTTCTTTGAGTTATTTCATAAAAGTTTTTGTTAAAAAAAAGAAACAATTACCGCAATATTTACCAAATAAAAAATGTGGGAAAATCACTGTACAAAATGTACCGACACTTAATTCTCTTAATTAATATATATATATATATATTTATATTTTAAATTTTTTTTCATGTACTTATTTTATTTTTATTATAGTTATCTACCCTACCCTCAATCTCAAAATCTTAATCAATATATAGCTCTTCCGATCTTGTATTTTGAATTTTTTTCATGTACTTATTTTTTCTTTCCATGTACTTATTTTGTTATTATTGTTATCCACCCTACCCTCAATGTCAAAATCTTAATTAATATATAGATATAGATTTCTATTTTGAATTTTTTTCATGTACTTATTTTATTATTATTGTTATCTATCCTACCCTCAATATGAAAATCTTAATTAATATATAGATATAGATTTCTATTTTAAATTTTTTTTCATGTACATATATTTTAATTATTGTTACCTAACCCACCCTCAATGTGAAAATGCCAAATAGCACTTGAATTGCCTTCTCTAGAATCTAATGTGCTAGCCAACCAATTTAAAAAATAAAAAATGAAAATTGAAGCCATGTTTTTCTTTAACCATATGTCCTATCTTCATTCTAATTGACAACCAATTTACTCATTATTATGGCAATTAGTAGTGGGTTTAGGATTTTCTTACACTGTTATACAAGGTCTGTAACCCAAAAAAAAAATTCCAAATAACTTTATACAATTTATTTGATAAATTTGCCAACCCGGGCCTAAATCAGCTTGTGGTAGCAGAGAGGGACTGATGGCACAAACATATTATAAGACATATACTATGCAATATAAGTCGATCACTCATTATTAGTGGCACTTTGAGGAACATTTTGTTCGGCGGCCAAGAAACAAAAGGAAAAATTCCCAACTCCAATTTGTGGGAACTCTATTCCAGTTGACGATTGAAAGGAACTTATCAAAGCAAGCATTATAGTAATCAATTTACTATTATATATTTGTTTCAAACAGAAATTCCACCACGCAGTGACATTATCAAAGACGAACTGAAAAGTTTTTGTGCCGGGTCACAATCAATTATAATTGGCCAATTAAACACGTCATTATTAATTATATACTCGAAATGTTTCTAAATTTCATCATTTATTAGAGTTTCTAATCAACAATTATGCTAGAGAGTTCATGATTTATGACGTGCTAATTATGTCATATACACTTTTCTAGATTTGATTATCGGATCTTCTAAGCACTCTGAAGTGAAATCAGGATTATTGGAACAATTTGGCTTTGTTGGCAATCGTATTACTACATTTTCATAGGGAGAAATGATTAAAGATGGCGCAATAAATTCACCAAGCACACACCTCTTTTGTTTCTTTACGCTTTTGCTTCTAATGCTTTCCGTTTTCTTCCGTTCTTTGTGCTCATGACAAACATAAAATCAACATTCTATTTCTAATAATATTATTATTATAAAAAGAAATTCTATACAGCGAGGCTGATTTTATTGAGAAAAAAGGTACTTCTAATAATAATAATAATAATAATAATAATAATAATAATATAATATTGACTAATTTTGGGCGAATAATTTAGCATGTCTAGTTTATGTTAATTAGAGTCGACAAGAATGATGGAAAATGAAAACACGAAGGGAGGGTTTGTATATATTTAAATAAATCGACAAGGAGAAAAAGGTCAAAAATATTTCCAAATATAGTTAAGCACAAGAGGGTTGTCAATTCGTGGCCTTGAGTGGGAGGAATTGTTCATCAACAATTCAAGTTGTGCAGCGGTTGCTAACCTTCCCTTGCCAAGTGAAGTGGCCTTAAAATTCATTATTATGTTACATCCATTGGAATAGACCAGAGAATTTTTAGAAAAGAAAAATCCCAACTACAAGTCTTGTCACCAAAATTTCGTCTTTTCTCTAATTTGTCGGTTCTTCTTCCAAGTACAAGCAAGCATTATTCTTGCAATTGCCTATCATCTTGACATTCCATCAAAGATTAGATATTTCGTGTATCTATTTTACTTGACAATTGTAGGATTATGTAATGTGTTAGGTTCAATAACATTAATGCTCTCACTCACTCAGAGCATTTTCAATGCATGAGGTCTTTTTCTATAGTCTAAAAAAGAGAGAGAAAGCCCAAAAAAAAAATGATTAGTCCTATTTTTTTTTAAATTTCTTTTAATTTTAATAACTTTCTCTCATTTACATCATTTTTTTTTTCACTTTTCCTCCCTCGTATCTCGTATAAAGTCCAAATCTAGACGTTCATCCAAGACTTTCTTACTACCATTTTATCATTATTTTTGAATTTCTATCAATCTCTCTCATCTTTTTTCACTTTTTCCTCTCTTTTATTCCTACACCTCTTTCCAACAACATTCAATTAAAATAATAATTTTCTTTATATCTTTCTCCTCCACACCACCCAAAACTTGAACTACCTAATTGGAGATGCTCTCACCTGCTCAGTGTGGATCCCACTACCTATGTGAGAGGTGCTCATATAAGCATAATATCCATTTATAACCATGTAATTTTCATAATATCCAGTTAAACTCATTATAATTTGACTCTTGTGATGAGAATCAAACAAGCACTGCTGCATGATGTAAATTTTCATGCCAAGCAGTGGATTTTTTTTTTTACCTCAAAATTTGAAATGTTATTTCACTAAACACTTTATACTTAATCCTTATGTGTGTAACGGACACACATTAAATTATGTATAAAGGTATTTTACAAAATTTATTTATATTAATTCGTTTTTTCAAAAACATTTCTAACCATTGTACAAAAGCACGGTGGATTATATGATATATTTAGAATTTAGAAAGAAAGGGGTATCAATATTGCACTTTAATATATTTTCACTACAATTTAAAAAGAAATTGACTTATTTTTATGGGATAGATGAAAGTAAAATATAACACGATATTTTTATAGAAAAAAAAGAGTATAAAAAAATGTAATTGTGCAGTCACGTTTTTTATCTTAAATAGAAGCTAGGAAACTTGACTACTCTCTTCCAAAGTAATAAAAAAAAAATAAATAAAGTGCTCAAATTGACTACTATGAGCCTTTCCCATATCCTGATCCTTAACAGCTGTAGGTCGCTCACACGAGGATCTATTTTAGAAATTTTTTATTCAAAAGATCTAAAATTAGTGTCAGTAAATGAGACAGTGATTAGTCAAAAATTTCGAGCAAAAATATACATACACCTACTCGTGGTAGTGGCTGTAAAGGCAAAATTAAGGGGGAAAAATAGGGACACGATTCCCGACAAATAGAAGAGTCAAAACCTAAATTCATGAGATCAGAATTGAAGTATATATAAAATATAGGCCGTTTGGCAACCAATTATTATCGAATTATAATTACTGTTATAATTGAAATTGAAATTTAAGATATGTGAGAACATCATATATATTGTTACATTAGTGATGTATATATATTTCACATCATCACATGAAATGTGTTAAATATTTAATATGGCTGTATGTCTTAAAATCAAAATATAATACTGATCATAATTGAACTCGACTATAACTGATTACCAAACGGGCATTATAGGTCCAAAATTAAGGTATCCAAATTCCACGATTCGCTCCCTCAGCCTAGTTTCCCCGTAATAATACTAAACTAATTAAAGTGTAGTGCTTTTCCAAAGCTTCTTTTTTCCTATTCAAAGTTTTCACGTGAACATAAAGTTATTTTAAGTAAAAAAAGTAAAAAAAAAAAAAGAGTCCAACTAATCTCTTGTACCGGAAGAAGACGCTGCTATACATTGTACCGTGAAAATGATCTAACGTCAGATGCATAGTATTATATAGTGAGACACAGTTATGCAGTGTGTATTATGAGGTTTCCTATGTTGAGTGTCCTGGTACACGCTATATAGCTGTATACCATCACATACTGTTATATATATATATATATATAGTACTAGATCAGGATTAAAGAATATGTCAGTAACGTGTTCAATTTGTACAACAAATTAAGTATGCAAAAACTTTGGTTCACACAAACAAGAAATAAAAAAGCATGATGTAAGAGAGTATCTCAGCATGAATAAACATGCCAATAATAATGAAAATTTGTTGATTGTAGAAATATATTAGTCTATAATTGTCAAATTTTAACATGCATGATGTACTAATATATATTTTAAGATTTATCGAGTATGCCGCATGCGAATGCATTTGATAACCGAAGACGCAACAGTCAAAGATAGAAATGCATGCAGCAAACAGACACATTGGGCAAACAAAACAAAAATAAAGTACTAACCAGTTCAGATTAATACTGAATGCGCCATAAATTCCGAATTCAAATTTTTGACGCAAGTTCAAGGTGTCGTGTATAATGGTACTCCCTACGTCCCATAAAGATATTCCCCACTTCTTTTTATATTCGTCTCAAATTATATTCTTGAAAGCTTAATTAAATTTTTAGTCTTCTAATATACCCTTATTTATGGTCTATGGAAATCAACAATAAAGAAAAAATAAAGTGGAATATTAAGTAAAATAAAGGGTATATTAGGAAATATATTCTTAAATGGTACATTTCCAATAACATTAATTACATTTTCTTAATCTGTGTGAAAAACTAAAGGGGAATATCATTGTGGGACGGAGAGAGTAATAAATAAGGTGAATTAAATAACTGATAAGAACTCAAAAACTAAAAATGATATAGTATTGGATGTTTGATGCTATTAAAGTATCTCTAAGAGACTCTTTATATTTAAAGATTATTTTTTAAAAACATAAATAGTACTTTTAAATTTAAAGAGTAAAATATTATACCTATTGAGAGCAAGAAATCCCACAATGAAAAAAATACTAAATAAGAGACTAATATATAAAGTGTTTGGACTACTTTCCATTTAATAGATTAACCTTTTAATGTGAAACCCTAAACCTTAATAACACCTCCTCCAACACACTCTATATACTGTCCCTCCGTCTCAAATTATATGTCACTCTTTTTATTGATGGATAATGAAATGTTAATTTACTCTTATGTCCCTATTTAATGTGCATGATTACAGTAATCAAAAAATAAATATTGCTGAAAGTCTTAAGTTGAAATGTTAATTCACTCTTACGTCTCTATTTAATGTGAAAGTTAATGAATATTGTTGAAAGTTAATGCATTAAACGCAGTAATAACAATTAAAAGTTAAATTAAAGAGTTTGTTAGAGCTAATTTTTAAGAAATGACTTTTCAAAATAAAGAGTATCTTTTAAATGTATAGTCTTTTGAAAATGCTCTTATAGCATCCAATGACTATTAGCATAATATTTGCCACTTATGTGATTTACGAAGGTTTAATGTTGTAATGTTACCAAACATATATGATACTTGGCCAAAATCACTCAAAACATACAAACGTGAACAATTAGTTAATTCAATCTCAGATCTAGAAGTTTCATTGTAATCAATTTGGTTCACAATTTAAACTAATATATTGGACTAACTAACTAGATATTTAACTAAAAAATACCATCTATTAAAAAAAAAATGGGCATTACTTATATATTGTTAATTGTTAATTAAGAAATTCCAATATGTAACTGAACCTCAATAATGCAGTTCACAGGTGACCTTAAAATTAAGAAGGCACAGAAAATCATCGTCATTAATGACGACAATTTTTTTGAGTAAAATTTAAAAAAAAAAAAAAAGTCAACTGTTGGATGTTCATAATCTTTTCTCTCTGACCCAACATCTTGTTCATTGAACTTCTGTTAAAAATTTCGTATTTATTTATTTTTTCTTTTATACAGAACCGAAAGTCACTTTCATTTCCAAGAGAAGTTTCTCTATATATACCCACTAAACTCCTCCTCAAAAATTCGTCCCCTCCTCAAGCTTCTTGTACCCACAGTAGATACATGATCATTTGCAGAAGAAAACCCACAAAACGGTAGGAAGAAAGCAACTGCACAGAGACTACTGAGAATCAGTTGAGAATCGAAGATTAATTATGGGGAGAAGTGGGAAAGATAAGAAGAAGAAGATGGGTTTTGGTGGTTCTTTTGGGTCGATTTTCATGCATGCCGATGGGTATGATGTTTTGTTGATGTGTCTAGGCCTGTTTGGAGCCATTGGTGATGGAGTTTCCATGCCTGTTATGCTCTTAATCACTAGCAAACTCATGAACAATTTTGGCAACACGACCCATTCGATCGCACAGAATTTCACTGATCGAGTTAACGAGGTATTTTGCCTTTCCTCCTTTTGTTTTCCGATTGTCTGTCTGGTTCTAATAACATGAAATAATTCGACTGACATGTAGAAATAGTAGTTAGTTTTTGAAGATTCGAGAGGGCACCAAATTCGATAATGTTATAATAAAAATTATCCGCATGAAATGAAATATTATTATGCTCATTGTGGGATGAGTCAGAAATAAGGAAGTAATAACAAAATTAATGGCAGACACATGAAATTTCTAAAGTTTCGATATGTTTTCTTTACCTGGAGAGCTACAGTTATAGCATGATTAATAGTCCGTATGATGAATGATCAAAGTAAATTCTCATCTTTAATTTTTTTCCCTTTCTTTTTACTAAATAATAATAAAGGGTCCCACTGGGGATGAAGACAATTTCATTTTCTCTTTTTATTTGTTTAAAGTTGAATTCTTTTGGAAAAGCAAATTTTAGCCCCTAAAATTTGCTTTTGCTGGTGTGAGATGTCTTTACGACATTAGACACTTTGATCCATACCCCACAGGGTAAAAAGACGTTGAAATATAGGTCATGTTAACATCTCGTCTTGCCTTAAAGTTTTTACTTTTTGCGATCTTAAGCTTAACCACAAGAATTACTATTTTGATCAAAAATAAATTTCCGTTAATAAGAATTAAGATGATTACACGTTTTGTAAAAGTTATAATTAACTTGATGAATTTGATTTTTTTTTTCTTTTTTCTTGCAGAATGCATTGGTTTTGTGCTACCTGGCTTGTGCACAATGGGTTGCTTGTTTTTTTGGTAGGTATTTAACCACAAAATCTCCTTTCCAACCATTTTTTATCCCTGAGATATGTCCTGCTGACCTTCCAAATAATTTTCCTGTTCATTTCTTTTTAATAAATTATTATTACTTTAGAGGGATATTGCTGGACAAGAACCGCAGAGAGACAAGCTTCAAGATTACGAACAAGATATTTAAAAGCAGTAATGAGACAAGATGTGGGCTACTTCGATTTGCATGTCACCAGCACCGCCGAGGTTATTACAAGTGTCTCCAGTGATAGCCTCGTGATTCAAGACGTCATTAGTGAAAAGGTAGGCCTCGTTATGTAAACAAATACTTGAGCGGGCAAAAATTCTAGACAAGGGAGAGTGCTATATGACATGACATGGCCCCTAATTGGGGGAACGAGGAGCCCCCTGATTCCCTTCAATTAGGGGCTTACACGTTAGGGAATACTCTTCTCTTTAAAAGCACTCTAAGCGGGACGAAAAAAAATTCATTTACTAATATTTCTAGAGGTGTGATGATTTCACTAAACAAAAAAATAATTAAGTGCTATACGATATGTATCGAGATAGTGTGAAACGTCATATAATAATCAATATAACACCGGATGATACGTATATGTACATCACTAGAATGCCGTTAAAACGTTTTGTTAATGTCTTGTATCTCTTATTGAATTGGGATAAACAGGTTCCAGTATTTGTGATGAATTTAGCGACATTCGTGGGGTCGTACATAGTGGGGTTCGTGTTGCTTTGGAGGCTAGCCATAGTGGGATTTCCCTTCGTCGTACTTCTTGTCATCCCAGGTTTGATGTATGGGAGGGCTCTTATGAGCATTGCGAGAAAGATCCGGGACGAGTACAGCAGAGCGGATACTATAGTGGAACAAGCAATTTCTTCCATCCAGACGGTCTATTCTTTTGTTGCAGAAACCAAAACGATCGCCGAATTCTCTGCTGCTCTTCAAGGGACTGTGAAATTGGGACTTAGACAGGGTTTGGCTAAAGGATTAGCCATCGGAAGTAATGGCATTGTTTTTGCTATATGGTCTTTCATGGCTTATTATGGGAGCAGATTGGTCATGTATCATGGGGCTGAGGGCGGCACGGTTTTCGCCGTAGGCGCTGCCATCGCGGTCGGCGGATTGTGAGTATTTTCAGTTACTTTGAAGATATTTAATCATTCTTAATAATGTTGTGTACTTACTAGTTCATGGATAATGGATTTATTTATTTTTTTGAACAGATCATTGGGTTCTGGATTGTCGCACGTAAAGTACTTCTCGGAAGCAAGTGCAGCTAGTGAACGCATAGTGGAAGTCATAAAGAGAGTGCCCAAGATTGATTCAGAAAATTTAGAGGGCGAAATTCTACATAATGTTTCGGGAGAGGTCGAGTTCAAACGCGTCGAATTCGCATACCCATCAAGGCCAGAGAGCATTATATTGAAGGACTTTGATCTGAAAATCCCGGCAGGGAAAACAGTGGCATTGGTTGGAGGAAGTGGGTCTGGAAAATCAACAGTTATTGCTCTTCTGCAGAGATTTTACGATCCATTAGGGGGTGACATTCTTCTTGATGGGGTCAAAATTGATAAACTTCAATTAAAATGGCTAAGATCGCAAATAGGGTTAGTGAGTCAGGAGCCTGCACTTTTTGCCACTTCGATAAAAGAGAACATACTTTTTGGGAAAGAGGATGCATCCATGGAAGAGGTTACTAAAGCTGCTAAAGCTTCAAATGCTCATAATTTCATTTCCCAGTTGCCTCAAGGTTATGACACCCAGGTGCTTTTCTCTTCTCCTTTTATGTTATGGTGAAGCTTTACTTATTTTTGGAATCTTACGGTAACAAAGATGTTCTCTGGAATGCTTAAGAGAAAATATTTGTTCTGTCGAACAATTTCATAAACAATTTGAAGTGATCATGCTACCTTAAACGTATCAGCATTTAGTTGTTTGCAGATTGTGATTACAGTGTTTCTTTATTGTCAACTGGATCTATACAAACAATAATTAGAATATATTGTTGAAAACAGCCTTTAATATTCTTACAGAACAACCCTCCTCAACTATATTCCAAAACATATGACATTTAACTAAGCTTAAACATAATTGCTTGATTTGTTAATTATATAGAACATGTGAACACAAGCAGCGTGTATAACCTCCACCACGTACTTGAATTTTTTTAAACATATATTGAAACGGTGTGAAAGCCTATGGCACACTGGTTTATTCTCTGCATTTTTGGTTTATTTGTACTTTAGCGGAGTTTTTTGGCTTAACTTAATCCCACTTGCCAGTTAACATAATCATGTTTGGTCATGCTGTGAGGACACACATAAAAAGTCAGATGATTAAAGAAACTTTGAAATTTGTCATAAGATATGGCAAGTGGCATGAGTACCTGTTCTTTCTTGATGAGGGTGTTTTCTATTCTATATACTCAAGTCAAACCCGTGATGCTATTCTTTAACCAAAATTATCTAAAGAAGAAAGAGTAAACTAAAATCTTGTATTACTTACTTTCTGGTCCTTTTCAGTACTATGTATCAAACTTGCACTGAACGTTTTATTACAATGTCGTGAGGTGAACATGTGCGTTAATGCAGGTGGGTGAGAGAGGAGTACAAATGTCAGGGGGACAAAAGCAGAGAATAGCAATAGCCAGAGCTATAATTAAGGCACCAAAAATACTCCTGCTTGATGAGGCCACCAGTGCATTGGATTCAGAATCAGAGCGAGTGGTCCAAGAAGCACTGGATATGGCAGCTGTTGGTCGGACAACCATCATTATAGCCCATCGTCTCTCAACAATCCGAAATGCTGACCTCATTGCGGTGGTGCAAAATGGTCAAGTTATGGAGATGGGCTCACATGATGAGCTTATTGAAGATGAGCATGGCCTATACACATCTCTCGTCCGCCTTCAACAGACTCAGAAAAGTGAAGAACATATAAGTCCTAGCATTATTACTGCATCAGCATCTGTTGCAAATGCTGATATTCACAACAGTAGTAGTCGAAGACTATCATTTATGAGTCGTTCGAGTTCAGCTAACTCAGTCGCACCAAGTAGAGGACCGGAAACAGTTTCCAGTGATCAAGTCATTGCCGTCCCTTCATTTAGACGACTACTGGCTATGAATTTACCTGAATGGAGGCAAGCCATAATGGGCTGTACGAGTGCAATATTATTTGGTGCAGTTCAGCCATTGTATGCATTTGCAATGGGGTCAATGATCTCAGTGTATTTTTTACCGGATCACAGTGTTATTAAGGAGAAAACAAAGATATACGCCTTGTGTTTTCTCGGGCTGGCTGTTTTTTCACTCTTGATCAATATATGCCAGCATTATAATTTTGCATCCATGGGGGAGCACTTGACGAAGAGAATCAGAGAGAGAATGCTGTCAAAAATGCTCACTTTTGAAATTGGGTGGTTTGACAAGGATGAGAACTCAACAGGTGCTGTTTGCTCAAGACTGGCGAAAGATGCCAATGTGGTATGTTCACCAACTATACCTTCTAGTAGACCAATGAAAATTTTGTCTATATTATAATCATAGTTATATATTCTTCCAATTATTGATAATGACAATATAATTATCATTCATGGTGAGTGATGATAGTTTTGGTTTCAAACCATGGTTCAATAGGAGTAAGCCATGCTAGTGCGCCAGGGTCCGGGTATCTACATCTCAAGACAGACATTGATGAAGCCAACATGCTAATAAGCACATTAATAAAAGATAATTTTTCCATGTTCTTAGAACATCTGAGTCTAGCATGTCTCAAGACTCTAATCTTCCACTAGCAGTAATATAAGAAATTTCATGCTCTTTCCTCAGTCAATGATATGATTCAGCTGACTGTTTTATATGAATATGTATTGTGAATGATCGTTACCAATTGTTGGCATTTAATTCCGCAGGTTAGGTCTTTGGTGGGTGATCGAGTGGCACTACTCATCCAAACTTTCTCAGCAGTTATCATTGCTTGCGCCATGGGTCTGGTTATTTCATGGAAGCTTGCATTGGTAATGATAGCTGTGCAACCACTTATTATACTATGCTACTACTTCAAGCGTGTACTTCTGAAGAACATGTCCAAGAAGGCCATCAAATCCCAAGATGAAAGTAGCAAGCTTGCGGCAGAAGCTGTATCAAATCTCAGAACTGTCACAGCCTTCTCATCCCAAGCCCGAATTTTGCGAATGCTTGAGAAAGCCCAAGAAGGCCCTCAAAAGGAGAGCATTAGACAGTCGTGGTTTGCCGGTATTGGATTAGGTACCTCCCAGAGTCTAATGACCTGCACTTGGGCATTAGATTTTTGGTATGGTGGCAAACTCATTGCAGAAGGTTTCCTTGGGGCAAAAGCACTATTCCAGACCTTCATGATTTTGGTAAGCACAGGTCGTGTTATTGCTGATGCTGGGACTATGACAAATGATCTAGCCAAAGGTTCAGATGCGGTTGGATCAGTGTTTGCAGTTTTGGACCGTTATTCCCTAATAGATCCTGAAGATTCAGATGGGTGCAAGCCTGATAAGTTAACAGGCCATGTTGAACTGCGTGGTGTTGATTTTTCCTACCCCGCTAGGCCTGATGTGATGGTTTTTGTAGGCTTCTCAATTAACATTGAGGCTGGAAAATCGACTGCATTAGTGGGACAAAGTGGCTCTGGGAAATCAACTATAATAGGCCTGATCGAAAGATTTTACGATCCACTTAAAGGGGTAGTGAAGATAGATGGGCGAGATATCAAAGCATATAACTTGCGATCACTGAGGAAGCACATTGCACTTGTTAGCCAAGAGCCGACACTATTTGCTGGTACGATTCGTCAAAATATCACATATGGAGCATCAGAAGACATCGATGAAGCAGAAGTTATTGAGGTGGCTAAGGCAGCTAATGCTCATGACTTCATTGCTGGCCTGAAGGACGGATATGACACATGGTGCGGTGACAGAGGGCTGCAGCTATCCGGTGGCCAGAAGCAAAGAATCGCTATAGCCCGTGCCATTCTGAAAAATCCAGCCATTTTGTTGTTAGATGAGGCCACCAGTGCCCTTGACAGTCAGTCGGAGAAAGTCGTGCAAGATGCACTGGAGCGCGTGATGGTTGGAAGAACTAGTGTAGTTGTGGCACACAGGCTAAGTACCATACAGAATTGTGACACAATTGCTGTTTTGGACAAAGGAAAAGTAGTCGAAAAGGGGACTCACTCTTCCTTGTTGGCTAAAGGACCAACTGGGACTTACTATTCACTAGTTAGTCTTCAAAGAACACCCAACAACTCTGAAATCAACTAACTTCCTTCCCAGGTAATTAGACAGCATATTTTGTAACATGGTATCAACGGTACTAGATTGCATTATAGTGTCGGCTAGCACCTCATGTCTTTAGTTTTCCAATTTTGAGGTGGGATGCTATTCAAATGAAATGTGGGATTACTTGCTCAGAGTTCGATATGGAAGGGGGCTTCTTGTTCGTATATGTATATGTATATGTATATATATAATTCTAAAGGAGAGAGCTTGAAATTTGGGAAGAAATTATTCTGGTTCACCATTTCTTTGCCATCTCAATATTTCTCCTGGTGCACCTTCAAATTATTATTATTATTATTATTATTATTATTATTATTATTATTATACCTCCTTTTACTCAAGAAACATTAGAATTTTCTTTGTTACAACGAGAGACAGCGAGAATCACTAATAACTGGAAACAGATTATAGAACTAGTACATAATCGCCCAACTATACTCATTGAACTCCAACCCAACCATCTCTGGTCCCTGTTTGTCCAGAATCTGGGGTAGGAAAATTCTTGCTGGGGTAAAACAAGGCGGAGTCGAAACTTAGGGAAACAAGGCCCGAGGGAAGGTTGCATCAGCAATCCTGTGTGAAATACTGACAGTAATTGCTAGCCCTCCACATTTAAACTTTGCTTAATTTAATTGCTGAAGCATCTTCAGTTGGAAAGTGATCATATTCTATATATCCTACGCGATATTTGCATGGGCAGAGCCACTGACGGGTGGCTGACCACGTTGGTAAAATTTTCCATTCTCTTTGATTTTTCTCGGTTAAAAAATATCGTTGCATGCGTAAACCTTGAATTTCTGGGTCGATATTTGGCCCTTTCAGAATATAAAATAGTATAAATGAATGAAACTCAAAAGGAATGACCTTTTTCAAAGATGGTGGTATATTTTGAAATTTGGTTCTTGAGAGAGATTTCAATATTAATAGGATATGTAATTAGCACGCCTGGTTTGATCCCTGATAAAGCCAGTTTTTCTAATAGACACCATTTATGGAGTCTAAACTGTGACGTGGTAAGTGTCCATCAGACACATTGAAATGTGTCCATAAACGGTTTCACTGGACACCATAGAAAAATATCTAATGAAGCACTACTTTTCCAAGTAATTGCTGGTCCGAATCGTTGACTTTGAACTTAATTAAAGAGCCAACATTTCTCTTCTGGGTCCTTAATTAGTTTACTTTTTCATCCAGTTGTTGCTATCCTTCCAGTTGGATTGCTAACTCAATTATGAGTTAGACCGTGACCTACTGCTTCCGTACCACAGAGATAAGTTGGCACTACCTCCGTCACATAATAAAGATAAATTTCAATTGAGTTTTTGGTTTTGCTTGCCTTTGTTACATTATTAGATGTTTTTTGGTTTTGCTTGCCTTTGTTACATTATTAGATGTTTTTCGATTGTATAGCAACTTACACAACATTAAACTTTCTTAATCTTTTTGACAATGAAAACATCGGATAGTGGAGTGCTTCTTGAAGAACTCACCTTAGACTAGTTTCCCTTCTCCATCGAGGCTCTTCTTAACAGCAAAGTATTTTCTATAAAATTTCCTAATTAACAATCTTACAATTTGGTTTCAGCTTTTCAAAAACCATACCAAACCGGCCGGCACTAAGTTAGCATTCGGCTGTTCTAAAATTTATATATAGCCCAGCTTGCTAGTAAAATCACATTCGGCTGTTCTAAAATTTAACCAGCGCCGAAATTTGCCACTAGTGTGGTACGGTACATTGATTCTTTTGCATTAGAGAAATTCTAAGGGGACATGAAAAGGGGACATTCTTATGTGACATATTTGTATTGGATGATGAAAAAGTAGTCATGTAATCATCACCCAATGAATGTGTGCCACATGAGAATGTCACATAATAATGTCCCCCTAGAATTGCTCTTTGCATTAAACGTGCTGGGTTGTGAATGGACAGGAAAACAAACTGATGTATAACCACAAGTGTTTGCCTTGTTTTGCATTAAAGGCACAAGCAATATTCATTCATACGAGTATACAACCAAAGTAGAATCAAATTCAGAGAGAGACACACGATCATTCAAATAAACCTAAGTGGCAAACATTTTAATTTCCTCATTTTGTTGGAAATAAGGCATGTGTTTCTCATCCAAATGCACCCATGCTTCAATTCCACCGCTCTCGTTTCTATCATCCATGAGGGTGACAATGTTTTTGATAGGCACATTTGCAACACTTGCCAAGACGGGTTTTCCCCAACCAAAATCTGCTTTGTAAAGTCCAAGCTTACTCCAGTCAGTAATCAAGATGACATTTGTGTCACTATATACTTACTGATTTTTTGTTAAAACCCACAATTGAATCAACCAGTATCTGGTGCCCATCTTCTCCATCCGACAACATTTTCGTGCAATCTGCTACTGTTTTAGCCACGTTATCTCCCAGCAAATCAACAAAGTCCTCAAATTCCATGTTCTTGGCTTCATCAGCACAACGTTCAGTTGTTGCTATCGCCACTAAGTTGCCAAAACAATATTTTGGCACTGGTGGAACTGTTCTTTCCCGAACAGTAACCAGCTGAGCCATGAGTAAATTTCTTGACTCTCCACATGTCATCTGCTTATCGACACTGACCAGAGCATTAGTTATAAGTGCAGACACCACTTGCACCCTTGAAGGTTGTCGTTTTCCTTTCTTTTCCTCACTCACTTTAGCCCTTAGCTCTGCTATTGCCTTGCTATCAAACACAAACCTCCTGGCTACAATCTTGGCAACAGGAATGGCCCCTCTTTCTCCAAATTCTGCTGGGGCAGCTGGAAAATTCTTGCCAGGGAAAAGCAAAGGGGAGTCGAAACTTGGGGAAATTGCATCAGCAGTTTTGCCCCGGCAAGTATTCGCCCAGGCTGATATAAACATGCCAAGTGAGGATGCATCAGCAATCCTGTGTGAAATACTCACAGCAATGGCTAACCCTCCACATTTAAACTTGCTTACTTGAATTGCAAGCAATGGCTCTGAAGCATCCTCAGTTGCAAAGCTATGGCATGGAAGGAGATGATCAAGCTCCTCAGGTTTTGCCCCTGAGCCAATGATCTCCAGGAGATTGCAATCCACTTGAGCTTTTACATATTCAGCTCCCTGATCGCTGCAATCAACCAAGTGATCCTCCTTGATGTATCTTCCGGCAAGGGGGTAAAACTGGGGCAAGATTTCTGCCAGTGATTCCTCCAATCTTTCCTCCCAAGTGGAACTGAAACCAGATGGATAGTAGAGAAGTGCAAGCACATTAATGGAGGGCGCGAGCTTGTCAATGAATGATATCGCGTAATCACGAAGAATTCCAGCGGTTGGAATGCGTGGTTTAACCAGTTTCCTACTCAGAACCTGGACTTTCATCATGGCTCTTTAATCTTTGAATGCTCAACGCTTAATTTTCATCAAATAATTATGGGTTGATTGGAAGAAGGCCAGATTATTTATTGATTCAAGTAGCGGAAATTTCTATAAGCGTAGTTGGTTGGCGTTGACTGTAGATTCCTTCAGCATCAAGTCATAACCAATCGATTGAAAAGTGATGTGATGCGTTGAAAAACATAACGTTGCCATATGTAATTAATTTTCATCAAATTTATCAACACTTCACATCACTTTTAATTTAAATCAATAGTAATTACATAGACTACATGTCTCTTTTATGAAGTTCTTTGTCCAAATTTTTTTTATCCAAATAGAATTATATATTTTATATTTGTCCATAAAAGATAATTTTTTTTTTTTAAATTTGGATTCTTGAGAGAAATTTCAATCGACCTGTGCTACTTGAATGAGAAAGGCATATAAAGCGTGTAATAAAATTATATGACACGATTATGTTTTTCAATACATCACATTATTTTAAATCAATGGTAATCATACTTGTTTCATGTCTATTTTATCAAACTTATTATTATTTGTTCAAATATAATTATTATTCATTTTAGTATAGTACTAGTATAGCACTCGTGTGCTGCACGGAAGAATAACATTAAAAAATATATCTAATAGTAAGATGTACCAAGAATTAATATTAATATTAATATTCTATTATGTTCATTCAATATGTGGTGGGAAACAATCCAACGAAGAATCTTTAATAGAGAAATAATCAGAGATATCAAAGCACAGTCATGTGGTTGATTCCACGAACAATAATAGTGTGTTTGATTGCATCTGTTTTCGATGGAAAATTTTCCAACTTTATGCTTTTGAATGACAAATGGAAATAAAATTAAATTATATGGTACAACCCTTCTAAGTATAATTTTAGTCATTTCTCACCTTCCTAAAATAAAATATTTTCCATAAAAAGTAGAAAATATTTTCTTTTTCACATTTCCATATCAAACACACTCTAAATTCCTAATTTTCAAGATATTAGAATGTGTTTGATATGAAAGGATAAAAATGGAAAAGAAAATATTTTACAGCTTTCATGGAAAACATTTTACCTAGGTGGAGGTGGGAATTGATTTCTAAGGAAAATGGAAAAAAAACTATACTTAATAGGCCATGAAATTTAAATTCCATTCCGAATCAAATACGCAAAAGTTGGGATTTAGATGGAAAATTGATACTTTTCATGGATAATTTATGCAATCAAACACACCCTTAGTCATTCACTTGTGTGTTGTATGGAAAAAATAATTAGAAAAATTCGTAAATTATAAGAAGTTAAATATATTTACCATCAACAAACTACTTGTAAGGTTAACTTATAACTAATTAAACTACAAACTCTCAACTCAACTATAAATACCTCGGTTACCATTCCTAGTATATCACTCATGCGATGCACCGAGATTGCTATACATTTAAATTGAAATAATAAAATTTTGATATTTACAAATTAAAAAACTAACAAAAGTACATACATTACAATATTTATAAAATTTAAAAATACGACAAAACTATTTAAATTGAGAAAAATTTCCTAAAAATTTGCATTTGTTAGTGAATTTAATTTAATTGACCACCTTCTAGGTCTCATTCGGTTGACCCTACGCCCGTGAAAAATGAGACGCAAGCAGTCCTACACTGCGTTCCACGAAAAATTTGATTAGTGTTTTCACATACATTATTTATTTTTTACAATTATTTTAATTGAGATCTGGCCCACTTTAATTGATTTATTGTTTTTGCAAACTTCAATTGATGAAAAAAATAGTTATTAAATGGATAATAATTATTAATTAACACGTAGAGAGATGATCAACTCTAAACAAAAAAACCATAAGAATAGAAGAGCCTGTCAAATTGACTTGGATAATGCTACATACTAACTATAATGCACAAAGGAAAGTTGCTAAGGAAAAGGAAAATTGCCAAAAAGTGAAAAAGATTTAACAGAATTTACATTTAGATAGAAAATTTATGCAATCAAATACACTCTTAGTCATGCACTTGTGCGTTGTACAAAAAGAACAATTAAAAATACGTCAATTATAAGAAGTTAAATATTTACCATCAACAAACTACTTGTAACGTTAACTTATAACTAATTAAACTACAAACATACCAAGAAAGAACACGTAGAGATGGTCAACTCTAAACAAAGATACCAAGAAAGAATAGAAGAGCCTGTCAAATTATCTTGGATAATGCTACCCACTAAAATAAACTTAATGAAGAACATGATAATGCTATGATGCACAAAGGAAAGTTGCGGAGGAAAAGGAAAATTGCTGAAAAATGGAATATATTTAACGGAATTTATGAAGAGAAAAATAATCAATTACCATATTTTAAAATGAGATTGTAGACACTCAAAAGGAAAGTTCTAAGCGGGAACAAAAGTAAGAGAATTTGCAGCAAAGAGGAAAAAATATAAACTTACAAAGTAAAATTGGCACCGCAACAAAAGGTACCACAATAAAATGACCGCAACGGTTACCACGAAAAAATGAGCTGGAAAAAAAAAAGGCAACTTAAGTGCCTTTATATATATATATATATATATATATGATATTTGGCATGCCTAGATAGATTCCTGAAAAGCATGTACAATTCTTTATTCACATGAGTACATAGGGAGGGGAAGGGAAATTAGGGTAGAGATGAGTCTGATACAAACTCGGGGCCTCTGACCTAAAATTTAAGCATCTGATCAATACACGACAATTCAAACTACATTGCTGGTCAAATTGTTGAGTTTGAATTGATAATTTAATTAATTTATTTTATATTTGAACTAAGATGTGGGTTCGTTTATTTTTCCTCCACTAATATACCTTTCACTGCCAACCACCGGTTGGACCCATGCTGACTCCGTTGCGGTTCAACGAGAAATGAAAATATTACTCAATTTTCAAAAATATCTGAAGTTAGTTGGACTGTTAAACAGAAAAGTCAAAAAAAAAAATTTGGAGACTCAATCAACTTTTCTGAAACTCTTTAATGTTGTCATCAAATATATATCACGTCTTGATTCAAAAGTTTTAGCCGCAGAACCTTTCGTTGTAATACAATGAATTTCCTTCTTTTATAGGTGGAAGAGTAAAATGAGAAAGAAAAATTGTAGCAGGAAAATACCAACTTGTTTTTCAAATTCTCACACTTGAATGCTTCAACCTGCCAATTATTTGTAGGTTCAAAGTGACCTCTAAAATTCCTCTATTACTTTAAACCTTCACATTCATTCACTTACACTGACACATTCATTCCACCTTCGAATATGAATGAATATAAAACATTCAATACCCCTTATTGAATCATGTTTGATTTCCAAAGGTTGAAGTCCACTTTCTTTTCAAAATTCTCATCTTTCCGTAGGTGACTGATGACTTTCAGTTGGGGCCAGCTTTAGATTTTTGGTTGGTGTGGTGGAAAAATATAATTGCACAAGGCTTCATTGGAGCAAAACAGATGCCGATACTATATATGTTGAATGATCCAGTCAAAGGTTTGGATGCAGTCGGATCAGTGCTTATAGTGTTGGATCGATGATGATATATTGAACCTCAAGGTCCAGAAAAGTATAGGCCATATAACGTTTGAACTACAAGGTGTACCATTTTTCCTACCCTGCCATGCCTGATATGATGGTCTTCATAAGCTTTTGCATTACAGCATTGGTAGGACAAAGTAGCTCTGGAAAATCAACAATTATACACTTGATATATAAAGATTTTATGATCTACACAGGTGTAGTGAAGACCGATGTGCTATACACTGCAATTGCACTTGTTAGCCAAGAGCTGTCATTATTTGTTGGTTAATACACATCGAAATAGATGGATGTATTCGTGATGGGAGAGCTAGTGGGGATGGAGTTATTAGAGATTCTGTTGAAGGGTGCATTCGAGCTTTTTCTGTTTTTTATGGGGATTGTACCATTCTTGAGGCTGAGTTGTGAGTTGTGTGGGCGATACGGTACTCTCCAGGGGGTGTAACTAGAAGATGGTAGAAGGGTAGCCGAAACTTAACTACCTTTAGCCGGAAGAAAACACAATTCTTTATTTTTTTTTCCAAAAAAAAAGAGAAAAAGAAAAAGAAAAATGAAAAAATTCAAATGGCTATAAAAGGATTTTTCCGAAAACAAGGGTAGCCGTAGAAGAGGGCGGCTATCCCCACCTCCATCCCTGGTACTCTTATGGCCTGTTCATTGGGATTGACCGTAATTATCCTTTTGCAGAGATTTTGCGATCCACCAGGGGGTGATATTCTTCTTCATGGGGGCAAAATCAATAAACTTCAATTGCAATGGCTAAGATGACAAATGGCTTTGGAGAGCCAGGAGCCTGCACTTTTTTTACTTCCATGAAAAAGTCATCCGCGTCTCTTCCAAATGCACCGATAGAAGAGGTCAATGAATCTGCCAAGCTTCAAATGGTCATGGTTTTATGTTCCTTTGTGTTTAAAAGCAAGCAAGCAACTTAGACACAAGATTGAACTTTCTTGATCTTTCTGAGAATGAAAACAAGTCACAATCTTTATGGGATAGAGGGAGTGCTTCTTGAAGAACTCACCTTAGAGATAGTTTCCCCTCTCAATCGAGGCTCTTCTTAACAACAAAATCATTTCTATAAATTTCCTAAACAATAACTCAGGTGTCTGCCTTCTTTTGCATTAAAGGTATGAGCAATATTCTCGACTGACACAAGTGTACAACTAGTACATAACCACCCAACTGTGCTCATTTAAAGTTCAACCAAGATAGAATCAAATTCAGAGAGAGACACATATGATCATTTAATCAAGAACTGATTAACATGGGCTACATTAACCTAATTGGAATACATTTTAATTTCCTCATTTTGTTCGAAATAATTCATGTGTGTCTCTTCCAAATGCACCTATGCTTCGATTCCACCACTTTCTTTGCAGTCATCCATGAGCGTGACAATGTCTTTGATAGACACGTTTGCAATGCTTGCCAAGACGGGTTTTCCCAACCAGAATCAGCTTTGTAAAGTCCAAGATTACTCCAGTCAGTAATCAAGATGGCATTAGTGTAACTACTGACTGATTTTTCGTTAAAACCCACAACTGAAGTGACGAGTATCTTGTGGCTTTCTTCTCCGTCAGACAACATTTTCGTGCAATCTGCAACTGTTTTAGCCATGTCATCACCCAGCACCAACAAAGTCCTGAAATTCCATATTTTTGGCTTCATCAGAACTGCATTCAGTAGTTGCTACGGCCAACAAGTTACCAAAACAATATTTTGGCACTGGTGGAACTGTTGTTTCTCGAACACTAATCAGCTGTGCCACAAGTAAATTTCTCGACTCTCTACATGTCATGTCATCTGGTTGTCGATACTGACTGACAGGCGAAATCGCAAGTGTACGATATCGTTCAAGTAGTATAGGACTAGAAGAGTCCCGAATGTCGATCCCACAGGGAAAGTTGTCACCTATTTCACTTGAGTCAATTTCACACCAGTTGAATAAGAAAATTAAAAGTTTGTAAAAGAATAATGATGTTGTTTAAACTAAAAATTAAATACTCTATCTATTTTAATCTAGGAAGCAACTCAAATTTATGACTAGAAAATATATAAATAAAAGCGTTGAGACTCACGAATCCACAATAAACAGGCATTCCAATTATGCAATCCCACTCATGACAATTCACCATCACATGCTCACAACCAGTTTCACAAGTTTAATTGAAAACCTCTCTCGAGCAAATTCAAATCTACCCAACCAAGTAAACCCACTATATCTCTATGTGAATTTAAACCTAGTCGAGTGCATTAATTATCAAGAAACCATTTTTGTGGTCACACAAATCATAAAAGTATATCCCTATCTTCTATGCAATTTATGTTTTCTATTGAAGTGCTAAATTGGTGACTTACCTCTCGGTTTCCTCACGAATTCACTGACGCAATTACAAGTTGATCAGGCTCAAAAAAGGTAATTACATATCACAATAGAAAATAAGCATGCAATAACAATTAGAGTCATGAATGGGATTAACACAATCAAAACATATCTATTGCTTCATCGATTGTCTCAACAAGGAAAATTAGTTACGCATAATAAAGGAATTCATAACAAAAGCATTCATAGGGTTTGAATACATGACCAGATTTTAGCAATAAAAGACGAAGAATAATGAAGGAAACGTTTGCACCAAACGAAGAACTTCGCTCTTCAATCATCACGCCAACCCCGGCTTCAATCTCCAAGCCCGTGCTCCAATCTCCTAGCCCTCAAGAATGATTTTCTAATGATGAATCCCACCTTTTACCGAAGGGTTTTCGTTCTTTTATCGTTGGGGAGGACTTAGAACCCTATAATGTGTCAAAAAGGGCCCGAAAACGCGTAAACGGTGTCTCCCGATATAGGCCGCGGGTAGGGGGCGGTTTGCTTGCCGCGGCCTACCCGCCCCCAGCAGAAAAATGGCTAGGCCGCGGATAGGGGACGGTTTGCTTGCCGTGCCCACCCGCGGCCTACTTTCAGTACGTGCAATTCAGTCCCTGATTTGACTTTTTCTTGCGGTAATGGTCCTTTTCAGCTTTTTCTTCGTTTAAGCACGTCCCCAAACTTTTCGACCTATTCGTTATGGTCCCCGCTCTCTTTAAACATGACACAAATGACCTCTTTCAAGTTCCCCAATTGTGGCATTCGGCCTTCACACTTGTTGACATTGATCTTTTCTCTTCCCACTCCCGAGCCTTCACATCTTGATGCATGTAAAGCTCAATTTGGTTCAAAAATAGTTCTTTTCACTTGTATCATTCCAATTTGAGTTTTTTCACCTATATAAA
>CAVNYN010201322.1:0-45000 GCA_963692815.1 Nyctanthes arbor-tristis
GTGACATCGCATGAATTGGCCCAACTTCACTAAGCTATCAGCTCTTGAATTTTCACTGTGTGGTATCTTACCAATGAGTGAGAAACTAAACTTTCTCCGTAGATCCTTTACTTTCATATAATAAGATGATAGAGCCTCGTTTTTTAACATCGAAGGTACCATTTATCTGCCCATAAACCAGCTGAGAATCTATATTACATTGGATGGAGATAGCTCATAGCCTATAAGCGATGCTGATTACTGGAGATTAGTTGTAACACCCTTGAATATTCTAACAATTTTGTATTACTCAAGAAATGGCCTTTTTGAATATTGTAATGCATAATTTGTTTTATAAATAGTAAACTAGTTGAGTCAAAATATATTTTCCTAAAGAATAATTAAAGGCATATAAGAATTCATTTTCAAAATGCTAGAATATATTTGTAAGGTAATTTAATAAAGATGAATTTGCTCAACAATGAATAAACTTTGCTTCTTAATAAGAGCATGGAAGATTGAGGACAGTCTTTTTTCCTTTTATAAGGTAGTACTAATTATTTTAAAATAAAAAAAATTTTTAACCTTTAAGATGCCTCTGGTGGTAGACTCTTAATGCCCACAGTCACGATTCCCATGCACAGTCATCTGCTTACCTTAAAGTCGTCACCACTTTTCGTTACTTGTATTGTCACACCTACAATACGAAACTGTATGAGCTAATGCTCAATAAGTAACAGTATGGACATGTATATGATGATTCCGTACACCACAATGTAAATAAGGCCCACATCCCTGTGTAAAACACCGCATGAGCTCATAATCAAAAGGCATGTACACAATGCCTTGCCCAAAGTTCCATTATAGTCTCACCTCGACTCAGGAATCCTTCGACGTGTTCGTCGTTGTCCCAAACTCAGTTCAAGAGACAACAAAAGACTTACCAATATCATTAAATAATCAAGGTCTAGCCATAACATACAACCGCGGGGTCTCAACACCACGTCCGGTATATATAGCCGGTCAGCTGGTCATCGGGCCCCCAATACTCGCAAGTGTATATAGCCATACAACAAATACAATACGATGTAACTACACAGGGATTACACCATCTTCCGTGACGTCTCATGTCAATGACTATGCCATATGCATATTCTCATCTTTATCATCATTCTTAAATGTGTGCATATAGCATTCCATATCATATGCTCAACAACATATGTCCCAACGATGGCAATTAAGTCATACCCAATTTTCTCGTCTCATAAAAAAAAATAATATATCACATAAGTATTATAAGGCATGATAGACATTTAAATATCATATTGTCATATAAGAGCATATAATACTATTGTTTTACATTATAGTTGAACCGTTACTTACCTAATTCCTTAGCTATCCAAGGATATTAGTAGTTTCAGCAATTCCAAACAATGCATTGTACAAGCCATCAATATCTCTCACACTTTATCAGGTTTATTCTAACATCTATAGATAAAGATTTTCTATTTATTTATCTCCTCAATATTTAATTAGGACAATCTCATTCCTAACCCAAGTTAAATACTTACCGAGTCGTCAATCTCATTCTCCTTTTGAATCTTTTGTTTCAAATAACCAATAGAAATTATGTGTTCCACAGCTAAATTACCCTCGAATGAATGTAAGGAGTGATAAAACTCGCCCCATATCAGAAGGGTCGTGCTCCTATATAAAACTCACCCCATATCAGACAGGGGGTCGCCTCCTAAAAATAGGAGCAGGACCCTAATTTAATAAGAGGTGCGAGCCCCCAATATAGGGGGCTCATCCTCAGTGAAATTTCATGGGGAAGGACGCCCTCTACTAAGCCCCCTCTTGGTTACATTTGGGAGCTGCAATGCTTTTTTCCCCTTGCATTTGGGAGACATCGCAGGCAAACTTTGCCTTTTTTTTTGATTTAATAAAATTGGAGTGCTGCCACACTCATCTTGTGGTTGTTGCGTGACTACCACAAATATTTATTTTATTTTAATTTTTTTGTCTTTTCTTTTCTTTTCTTTTCCCTTTTTACCAACTCACATGTCGAATTAATATTTGATATGTCAAATAATGTTCTTTTAACGAATTCTTAGTAGTCATGTAAGCTTTTTAATAAAATATTTGATTATAACACTTTTGAGATTAATAAAACTGCTAATTAAATTTTTAGTATTTTAAATTTAACGACTCTTGGATATTAGTGTATTCTGCATAATAAAATCACATTATATCGTACAAGTTATTTTTGAATTGTTAATAACGTTTAAATTCTCAACCTATTAATAGAAGTATTTTGAAATGTAATTTAACTTTCAATTTTATTAACTGTTCACATGTTCCCTAAAATTATAAAAAAATACTTTTAAATTTGGGGCGTTACAAATCATCCTCCCCTTAAAGAAATTTTTTGACCTTGAAATTTTTGTACTAGTTCAAATTTCTTTTTATCTATATTCGCTTGCTTGCACTTCTGATTGGTTTCATTCATCCCCAACCCGAATGAATGGACTATTCAGGAGTCAGTCAAGCGGTTCGGGTTTTAGGTCGGTTCCCGTTCACCTTCCCCCCTCAACCGCCTTTGCTTTGAAAAAAAAGGAACTCGCTAGGCCTTCATAACAAAGGCAATTCTGTTCATGCTTCAGACGATCTGGCTAATTCGATTTCTATCTTTTTTCTTCTATTAGAAAGGCGTAAAGGCGAACCTATAGGCCTGTTTAGCTCCTTTCCAAAGGTAACTGGTTAGGTTGACTTTGGAAAGGCTACTAAGGACCAGGTGAAGAATGAAAAACATCCATTAAAGCCTACGAGATAAGGTTTGCAGATGCAATCATGAATTGGGAATGCCGCTCTGAGGTCCAAAGAGCGTAATCCTTATTTGCAGACTTCCTTTGAAAGAAGGAAACATCAGGACAAGAAGGCGGGCATATGACTGGATCAGAGTCGGGTTGCTACCGATACTCGATCATTATGTGAGTCCAGATCACCTGCAGCATGTCAAATAGCATGGACAACAGTCCAAGGACAATACGTCCACTCTCCTACAGGCCACGAGATGGCGGCTCGTGGGGATACCTTGATGAGGATGACCAGATAAGTCGGGAATAGAGCTATTGACCTATTCCATCAAGAATCGTCGTTGAGAGTACTCGAGAACAATAGCAGAAGTGGTAGGGCCATGAGACGCAAGAGCTTAGAGAAAATTGAAATCAAGGCACGAAAGATTATGTACGTGCTCAGGTTAACAATTGGTTTGAGTGCAACATGGACGCAAGTATACAAAAGAAGACTTGAAACACTCTAGCTATTATTTTAAAAGAAGAATGAGCTCACACTACAACTCATTGAGAATCAGCTATCGTTAATCAACTCAAATGAGATGACAATGAAAAAGTTCTTCAATAAAGCAGAGGCTCTCTGACATGAAACTTCTTAATGAAACTCACTTAAGGAAATCTCATAATCTAAAATGAGATGAGCAAAATCTTCACAGGCTCATACTCGAGTTTAAGGATTTTATAGTCGCCGTGCAATGTTAGTTAGAGAAACGCTTATAGGTCCACTTTAAAGTTTATTGACTGGTCAAAAAGAATTATTGAGCAAGTGTCAATGTCTTAATAAACATAGAAGAAGAGGGGAAATATTGTTTGGTTATAGTAAGGAAAGAAGAACAGAAAGGTGCTTTGAGAGAAGAGTAACCCAAGAAGATTACTACATGAGAAGAGAATCATTTGGACGATATAAGTAAACAATGTTTCGTGGTATGCATGTGCTAAGAGAGGCCATTACAATTGAGTTTTCTTCTTTAGAAAAATACAGAGGGAGGGCAATCTAGCAATCCATGATGATAAGAGTAAAGAAAAGTGGAACTTCGAGATATACAATGCAATTATTAGAAAGCTCTTTGGGAGTGATCAAGTTCAAGCATACAACAGGAATCTGAAGTTGTATTTCCACATCTACAATTGTTTGATACAAATGATTAGCTTGAGAACCAAAAGCTCTCATTGTCTGATGAAGAGTCATCTAAAAGTGATCTCTTTGATGACTTACATCATGATGAAGTGTTTCATGAAAAGTCATCTTAGCATTTACTAGGGATGGTAAAGTCACACTTAAAGAATACCAAAGAGTATTGGTTCGGGGAAAATGAGGACAAAATCAAACAAGGTTTCAAGGAAACTCAGGTTGTGCTTAAATCAAGTAACAACCAAGAGATAAAAAGGTAAAACAAAATCCTTTGAAGATGTAATAACAAAAACAAATTAGAGTTCTTTGGAGATGTGAGCTATCTCAAGAGGAAGCTCAAACAATTGGAGAGGGACAAAACCACG
The DNA here is from genome assembly GCA_963692815.1 of Nyctanthes arbor-tristis. Classification (NCBI taxonomy): domain Eukaryota; kingdom Viridiplantae; phylum Streptophyta; class Magnoliopsida; order Lamiales; family Oleaceae; genus Nyctanthes; species Nyctanthes arbor-tristis. The sequence goes on from CAVNYN010201322.1 coordinate 4,332, forward strand.
CTCAAATTAAAGATATGCTCACTAATAAGTACATTTTATAAGTGATATATTCTTCTTTATTTAATCAAATTTATATGTAATTAAGCAGATTTCTATCTAGTTTATGCGAATATGGTTCATATAGGTGAAAAGCTCGATTGCAGACGATATTGATTGTAACGAATGATTTCTGAAACAAATTGAGACTTCACATTTGAGTTGTGGCATCAATGAAGATAGTTCTAGAGTTTCGAGGTGAGAAGATCAATGTCAACAAATCAAGGACTAGATTGCACTATGGAGAAACCTAAAAAGAGACTATCTGGGTCGTATTTGAAGAGTGCAAGGACCTTCGTGAAGAGCTCTAGATGTTTTGGACTTGTTTGAATGAAGATAAATGTTGAGAGGGACTGTTGTTGCATGAAAAGGACAATCAGGGACGGGAACGGACGTTTTGAAAGTTGCCCGCGGCTAGCTGTGGCAAGCAAACCATGGCCTAGCCGCGGGTGGCCCGAATTCTTTGTTGGCCGCGGCAAGCATTCCACCGCCTAGCCGCAGCCCGTGGCGGAAAAGGTCACTTACGCATTTTTGGCCCGTTTTCGAGATTCTGGGTACTCTAAGGCGTCTATACTTATAAATGGATGGAAAATAACAGAAGAAAAGAGGATACGCAAGGAAGAGCGGGATATACAAGTTGGAAGCTATTGAAGACCTAGGGTTCTATCTTTCTATTCCTTGTTAATGGATTCATCTTTAGTTCTCGTTTTGTCTAGCCATATCATGATAGGCTAAACTCCTAAACTAGGGTTCATGATGAAACCCCGAACTTCATGATTAATTTATAGTTTTCGTTCTTGCTTTTCTTCTAGTTTGTTGGGTTCATTGTTCATTATTCGCTTATACGCCCGTATTGATGCTTGATCACCATTAATTCGTATTTGTGATTCATGTTGTTTTTGAGAGATTCTTCATCAATTGTGCACATGGTAGTGAACAACATAGGGTCATATAATAGCTAGAGATACTATTATGCTCTATGACCATAATTGGTCATAGGGTAACTAGAGATAATTGGTCTCGCATATAGGTATAGATTCGGATGACCATCGAGAGAGGCTTTCGAATAAATTAGGATTATTGATTTTCAACCCTAGACTAGAAAGTGTGCGAGGACGAATGCTTAGGATTGATTGTGGAAACAGTGGTGGATTCAGGGACCTTGGTGCTTTAATCATCTGAATTCATTTAATCCATTTAAATTATTGCTTTTAATTATCCTGCTCAGTTTTATTAGTTTCTTCGGTTTACAACTCAAGATTGAATTGTGTGTGTTTGCAAGTTTTACTATTTGTCAAAAGTGTTCGATTAGAGTGTGTTAATTACCGATCCCTGTGGGTACGACACTTAATTCATCTACTATATTACTTGTTTTGACCCCACACACTTATGGGATAATTTTTACAACAAGTTTTTGGCGCCGTTACTGGGGATCGGCTGAATTGATAATTGCTTTAGTTAAGCTATATTTGACAAGTTTATTTTATTTTATTGCTGAATTTTTTTTTTATATTTTTCATTTTTGGTATAGGAATTTGCATTGAATGTGCCGTTCTCAAAGCTGTAACTTGGTTGAGTTCGACCCAGGAATTGAGAAGACCTTTCGCCAAAGAAATCAGGCACAAAAAGAGAAGGAACATCAACAGAAAATAGACATGGGTGATAATCACAATCAAGAAATCCTGCCTGTTGGACCAGTTACACCTGTAGGTAACAATGGGGGACAGAATGGGCCTATAGTTGAAGTGAATGAAAGAGATGAATTGATGGGAGATTTCATCATACCTCCCTTGGTTCAAAACGGGGCAAGTGTGGTTTTTCCAAACTATGGGCATGATAATTTTCAATTACGCCCTGATGTGATAAATTTATTCTCCAACAACCTGCCATTCTATGGAGGGATGAATGAGAATCCTCATTATCATTTGTCACGGTTTTTGGAATATGTGAGGAATTTTCAGTACCCACATATCAATGAGGAAGCACTGAAAATGAGGCTCTTTGTTCATACATTGTAGGACAAAGCTTAGGAATGGTTAGATTCGTTACCTGCAGCTAGTGTTACTAATTGGGCAGATTTGGTGCATAAATTCACAATGAAATATTTCACTCCATCCAAGGTGAATAGGCTGAAACATGAAATCTCAATTTTTAGGCAACTTGACAGTGAAAACTTCCATGAAGCATGGGTGAGATTCAAAGAGATGCTTAGACAATGTCCTAACCATGGCTTCCCATTGAAGGAGCAGAATAGGTATTTTTACTTAGGCCTCACTCCTTATTGCCGTTCAACTGTTGATGCTACAGCAGGAGGTACATTGAGCACCAAGTAAGTTGGAGATGCCTGTGACTTGCTTGAAACAATGTGTCAACAATATGAGATGTGGCCAGACAGAAGTTCACATAAGAAAGTTGCTGGGATGCATGAGGTTGATTTTAATTCGTTGGTGCTTGCAAAGATTGTTTCACTTGCTAAACAATTTGAATCAATGAAGCATTCCCAAATAGTTAATATGATGCAACACCCTATACCTGGATGTGCTACTTGTGGTGCGATGCATCAATCCCCATAATGTCCTCTATTGTTAGTTGAATCATCATTAACAGAACAAGCGGCATATGCTCAAAATTTCAACCGTCAGCAGAACAACCTATATTCTCAGACATATACCCAGGGTGGAGACAGCATCCCAACTTCTCTAATGGAAACAATAACAACGTTCAAAATCCACAGCATCAGCCAAAACCATATGAGAAGAAGGCCGGATGGGAGGAAGCAGTCACTAAGCTGCAAGAGCAACAAGAACAGACTGCTAGATCAGTGAAAAATATTGAGAATTAGATTGGACAACTTGCTAAGTTGTTGACAGATAGACAGCAAGGGACTTGGCCTAGCAATACAGAAGTAAATCCCAAGGAACAAGTGAATGCAATTACTACAAGGAGTGGAATGCAATTACCTGAGATTCATGTTAAGAGGCCAGGAAAAGAAGAAAAGTCTGAGGAAGTCTAGGGGGAAAAAGGGGACCAATCTGACGAACCTGCAGTCAAGGCAGAACAAGCAAAAGAGTCTCAACCTCTTGTGAAGCCTTATGTGCCCCCTATCCCTTTTCCACAGAGGTTACGCAAGCATAAGGTGGATAAGCAGTTTGAAAAATTCTTAGAGGTGTTCAAGAAACTACAGATTAATATACCATTCGCGGATGTTTTACCTCAAATGCTCAGCTATGCCAAATTTATGAAAGAAATCCTTTCGAGTAAAAGGAAGTTGGAGGAGCATGAGACTGTGATGTTAACGGAAAAGAGTAGTGCTATCTTGCAGAACAAACTACCACCAAAGTTAAAAGGATTTAGGGAGTTTTTCTATTCCTTGTACTATTAGTAGTTTATTTATTGAAAGATGTTGTGATTTAGGCACTAGTATTAATCTCATGCCTTATTCTCTTTTCAGAAAGCTCGGTTTAGGAGAGGTGAAACCTACAACAATCACTCTACAACTTGTTGATCGATCTATTAAACATCCACGGGGAGTTGTGGAGGATCTTTTGGTAAAAGTGGATAAATTTATTTTCCCTGCAGATTTTGTTATCTTGGATATGGGTGAAGACAGGGGTATTCCACTTTTGTTGGGTCAACCTTTCTTGGCTATGGGACGGGCATTAATTGATGTGCAGAAAGGGCAGTTCATGCTAAGGCTAAATGAGGAACATATCACTTTTGATATGTTGAAAGCTATGAAGTTCCCAATTCCATCTGATACTTGTTTTCAGGTGGATGTCATTGACAGGGCAGCCATGGACACTTTCAAATTGGAGAATCCTTTGGACCCTTGGGAAGCATGTCTTATGCACTAACAAGATGAGGACTCAGATCTAGTGTTATTAATGAATGTGTGAGATATTTGAAGGGGGTTGAGCCAATTAGAAGGGAAAAACAGTACCTGAAATTGAGCAAAATTCCAACTCAAGTTGTGCCATCTATTCAACAAGCTCCAAAACTTGAGTTGAAAAAATTGCCTTCACATCTTCAGTATGCATATCTAGGTGAATCATCTACTCTTCCAGTTATTGTTTCAAACTCTCTTAATGAGGAAGAGGAAGAAAAACTGCTCAGGGAACACAAATCAGCTATTGGGTAGACTATAGCAGATATCAAGGGAATAAGTCCATCCATCTGCATGCATAAAATCTTAATGGAGGATAGCTACAAGCCAGTGGTGCAACATCAGCGCAGATTGAATCCTCATCTTCAAAAAGTTGTCAGAAAGGAGGTGTTGAAACTCTTGGATGCAGGTATTATCTACTCTATCTCAGACAGCTCATGGGTGAGCCCGGTTCATGTTGTACCTAAAAAAGGAGGGATGAGAGTGGAGATGAATGAAAATAATGAGTTGGTGCCAGTCAGACTTACAACCAGACATCGTGTTTGCATTGATTACTATAAGTTGAATGATGCCACTCGCAAGGATCACTTTCGACTGCCTTTCATTGACCAGATGGTGGAGCGATTGGTGGGACATACACATTACTGCTTCTTTGACGGTTATTCAGGTTATAACCAGATTTCAATTGCACCGGAGGTTCAAGAAAAAATGACATTCACATGTCTGTATGGGACGTTTGCTTATAGGAGGAAGCTGTTTGGTTTGTGCAATGCCCCTGCCACGTTTCAGAGATGCATGATGTCCATTTTTCCAGTTTTTGGTTCTTCATATGATGAATGCCTTAAGAATTTGACCCTTTTTCTAAAGCGTTGTGAGGACACTAGTCTGGTGCTTATTTGGGAAAACTGCCACTTTATGGTACAAGAAGGAATTGTGTTGGGGCACAGAATTTCTGATAGAGGGATAGAAGTGGACAAAGCAAAGATTCAAGTTATTGAAAAATTTTCGCCGCCAAAGTCTGTCAAAGGTGTTAGAAGTTCTTTGGGACATGCAGGGTTTTACAGAAGGTTTATAAAAGATTTCCCAAAAATCACAAAACCCTTGTGCAATCTGTTGGAAATGGAGTCTAAGTTTGAGTTCACAGATGAATGCCTTAATGCTTTCAACAACTTGAAGAAAAAACTGACATTAGCTCCAATGATTATAGCGCCAGATTAGGACCTGCCATTCAAACTCATGTGCGATGCTAGTGATTTTGCCATTGGAGTAGTTCTTGGTCAGCGAAGAGACAAGATACATAGAGTTATCTATTATGCTAGCAAGACTCTTAATGATGCTCAACAAAATTATGCAACTATAGAGAAAGAGTTATTAGCAGTGGTCTTCGCCTTTGAAAAGTTTAGGTCCTACCTTATTGGCTCAAAAGTTATTGTTTGTACAGATCATGCAGCGCTGAGGTACTTGTTTGCTAAAAAAGATGCAAAGCCAAGGCTGCTTCGTTGGATTCTATTGCTACAGGAGTTTGACTTGGAGATTCAGGACAAAAAAGGATCAGAGAATGTTGTAGCAAACCATTTGTCTAGAATTGAACAACCTGAAACTGACCAAGAGGAAATTAATGACAGGTTTCGGATGAGCAGATTTTTGAGATTCAGAATGCCGCTTGTGAGATAGATGCTCCATGGTATGCAGATTATGAAAATTTTCTTGCCATAGCATTTTCCCTCCAGATTATGACTATCAGCAGCGGAAGAAATTCTTCACAGATGTCAAACATTATCTTTGGGAAGATCCTATTCTTTATAGGATTTGTGCTGATCAAGTCATTAGGAGATGTGTACCTGATCAAGTCATCAGGAGATGTGGGGCAACAAAAACAGCCGCAAAGGTATTGCAATCCAGCTTCTTTTGTCCAACTTTATTAAAAGATGCTGTTACTTTTGGGACGAAGTGTGACCGATGTCAGAGGATGGGTAATTTATTTAGGAAGCAAGAAATTCCTCTCCATGAGATTTTAGAGGTGGAATTATTTGAAGTTTGGGGGATAGATTTCATGGGCCCTTTTCCACCTTCATGCAAAAATCTGTATATTCTAGTAGCAGTGGACTATGTTTCTAAATGGGTGGAAGCAATTGCCTCACCGACTAATGATGGTGGAGTGGTTACAAAGTTTTTGAAGAAGAATATCTTTACTCGGTTTGGAACTCTAAGGGCCATTATAAGTGATGGAGGAAAGCATTTTTACAACAAACGGTTCGAAGGTTTGTTGGCGAAGTATGGAGTTAAACACAAGGTTGTTACCCCATATCATCCCCAAACAAGTGGACAAGCAGAAATCTCCAATAGGGAACTGAAAAAGATTCTTGAATTGACGGTGAGTGCATCAAGAAAAGATTGGTTTTTAAAACTTGATGATGCATTATGGGCATACCACACAGCATTTAAAACACCTATTGGGATGTCACCGTATCGACTTGTTTATGGAAAGGCATGCCACTTACCAGTGGAATTGGAGCACCGAGCTTATTAGGCTATGAAGAAGTTAACCTTTGACTTAAAGGAGGCCGGTGAGAAGAGAATGCTCCACTTAAATGAATTGGTTGAGTTTCGCTTCAAAGCTTATGAGAATGCAAAACTCTACAAGGAACGGACCAAGTTGTGGCATGATAAGTCGACAAAACGAAAGAAATTTGTAGTGGGGCAAAATGTGCTATTGTTCAACTCTTAACTCAAGCTGTTTCCAGGAAAATTACGTTCTAGATGGTCAGGTCCGTTTACAGTGGTGAAAGTGTTTCCACATGGAGCGGTTGAGGTGGCTCATGAGAACAAAGGAAGTTTCAAAGTGCATGGGCAAAGGTTGAAGCCATATTTGGGGGATGATTTTTCAAAAGAGAAATCATTAGCCCAATTGGCCAATCCAGAATGAAGATTGCATAAAAGTCGAGCTCGTGACTATAAAATAAGCGCTTATTGGGAGGCAACCCAATTTTCTTTAATTTGGTCGTTTTTTTTTTTTTTTTTGTTCCACTTAGAACTTACTTTCACATTATTTTTCTTTGTTTTTATTTGCAATTTTAGGTAAGTAGCATATCATAATGGGTATTTCTTATTGCTTGAATCATGTTGTTTTTAAGGGGAGAAAAAAATTCATTGATCGCGGTAAGCAAACCGCGTCCTAGCCGCGGTCTTCACATTTTTTCTGCTGCCCGTGGCAGGCAATGGCAAGGAAGCTGCAGCCTAGCCGCTGGCCTGGGGCGGTTGTCATAAACCGCCCCCTTCACTCTTTTCAACCATAAAACGTTTTTTTTGTCCAATTCTCTCCACTTCAAGCCCCCAATTCCATCAAGAAACTTCTCTTTCAATTGTTTTCTTTAAATTTACATCAAGAACAAGGTACACTTTTATTGATTTATCTACTTTTGATTGCAAGGTATATGGCTACTAAGTGCTCTATAGACCATGGATTTGTGCAATGCTTTGATTTGTCCATTGTTATGTGATATGTAGTGTATGGAAGAATGTTGTTCATGGGTTACATGTGTTTGTCTTGGATGAAATTTACATGACAAGATTAGAAGCCACCCCCCAATTGCTTTGATTCTACTATTTCTAAGTTGGTCAATGGGTTGAGAACGTGTAATAGATGTTGATTTTATGGGTTATACTTGATGTTGGTAGATGAAATTTACCATGGAAAGATTATGAATCACTAAGAGCTTTGACCCTTTTTTAGTTTAATTTTTGCACCTCATATGTTTGACGAATTGCCCCAACCAAATTGTTCATTGATTTAACTTTTTATGGCTTAAGGTATTAACAAGCTAAGTATTGGGGAATTGTTTTATATGCTCCAAATAACAAAACAACGTGGGAATGTTTGCCCGTTGTGTTAACATTGTGAATGGGTAGGGGATGTTACACTTGTGAGCACTTGTTATCTATTTGAGGTGTTTGTGGTATTTTATTTTGTATTTTTTGATTTTTAGCATCTCATATTACGCTTTTTGTGTACAGGTTGTGACAATGCCACCAAAAACAAGGACTAGCAAAGGAAAGACGGTGGCCGAGAGCTCTAATACTTCCAAAAGGCCAAGGGTGGAACGAAATTATCTAGCATTCACTAATGATGAAGCAAGGCGTAGGTGACATTTTCAAGGATGCCGACTTCATTCATGAGCAGTGGATGATTGAACATTACTAAACCTGGGGGTTTGGAATTTCATTGCTACAAAGGGATGGAACAAGCTCATGGTTACTAAACCACATATAGTGTACCCGGCTATTGTTCACGAATTCTACGCAAATTTTAATGTCAACATTGAGGATGAGGATGATAAGCACCAGTTTCACACCTATGTTCGGGGTGTTTGGGTTCCCTTCAACCCGGATGCTATTGCAAACTATTATGGGATACCCTGTGGGACATCAGACCTGCCAGTCAGAGGATTGGAATATTGTCGTCAATGACAGCTTCCATGAGAAGGCTCCGAAGGTATGGCCATCCAACGGAAGGGTTACTCCCAGTACGCTCAATTCCAGATACAGGATCTTCCATAATGTCATGTGCCACAACATTGCCCCAACATCAAAACTACTGACATTTATGGTCCTAAGCTCCACTTGCTTTATGCCTTCACACACGGGCATGATTTGGCTTTTGGAGATATGATATTCAACAAAGTGAAAGAAATAGCAAAGAAAACTGCAAAAGTCTGGCTAGTGTGCCCTTCATTGATATCAGGGCTTTGCCAGCTTGCTTGTGTCCCTATGCTCCCATCTGAAGGAGCAAAGACCTGAATCTTCGCATTCTGCGCCAATCAAATGTCCAGAGTGATATAATTCGTAATAGGCAGCATTTACATGAAGACAAAGAGGAAGAGCAAGATGAAATTGAAGCAATAGAGACAGGGGGAACAAATGAGGAGATGGCTGGATAGGATCAAGAACAACCAATGCAACCACCCAAGAGACGTCGAAGAGGTGGTGTGAACTTCGGTCCAGTAATTGAATCGATACAGGCACAAATGGTAGCTGACAGAGCATTTCACGAGCAGCAGTATCAGAGGCTTTATACGGAACAGCAAACCATTGTTGAGACAATACATGCTGACCGAGAGGAGCGAAATAAACATTGGCCCAAAATAAGCTTTATCGGGTAATATCCTTTTTTTGTTTTTCTTTACATTGGGGCAATGTAAAATTTTAAGTTTGGGGGAGATGTAATTTATTTTGAAGATTGATGCCTATACTGGTGATATTAACTATTGGACTGTAACCATATTAGTTTAAGCAGTCTGTGTTTGTTTTTTTTTTGGTTTTTGGTGTTTATTGTAAATTTTGTTTTGTGCTAAAAAAAATAGAAAAGTTCATGACATGTTCAATTTGTTTATTGTGCCTGGCCAGCAGATGTGATAGAAATTATTTTGGAACCTATGTTGTTTGTGATTTGTGATGGGACATTCCCACATGAATTTCATTTGGTGAAAATTACTTGTCTATGTTTGACTCGTTCTTTATTTGGCATAAGTCACCATAATCTACATTTTGATTGGGTGAATGGTTTAGAGATTAGTCAAATTGAGGAACTAGAAAACCTTACAGATCGGAAGAGCACACGTGCAAATCCTAATAAAGTCTAAGTTTGGGGGGTTGAGCCTTGAAGATACTAGTAAGGTTGGTGTGGATTCCGTGCATGTTGAAAATTTGTGTGGAGTGTTTTCGGCTAACCAATAGAAGCTAGGCAATGACCAGATGCTGGTGATCTCATCCGTATTTGTAAGTCTTGCACAGATTAGGTCCAGGAAGAAAAAAAGAACAGAGAAAACGAACGCCTTTGATGTGTCTTTACCACTCTTCGAAGCCTGTGTGACTCGAGCAATTAAGTCCTTAGAGGTCTTTCAAACCTGGTGACTTGGGTCAACTGAACTAGGAGTCATCGGCCCAAACCTCATTCAAGGGTCATATAGAAAGCCCAGTGAAGAGGTATATTGCACATAAGACATATGATGCTACTGAAAAAAAAAAAGTGGAAAGAAAATCTCGGAAAAAAACCAGAGAAAGATTCTGGCTTTCAAAAAAGAAGAGAAGAAGATTGAATGGCAGAATACTAAAAGCAAGACTTTACTTCAAGTTTTGGGGATGTAGATTGCGAGTATGTTTGACTGCCTAGTGGATGTTAGAAAAGTCAGGGCCCTCAAAAAAAATTGGGAGGATCCACATTGACGAAGCTAGTGTTTTATGGTAAGATCTCAGCCAACTTTGTACTTCCTTGAGAGGTGAAAGATTTAAACCCTATAGTAGATATCTCTATAAAAAAATAAAGTGAGAAAAGAGAAAAAAATAATAAGTTTGGGGGATGTGTGCCTATCACAAGAGGGTGAGAACATATTTGACTATTGTGGTTTGGGAAGCCCGACCAAAGGGTATGATGGTGGGTGTGATTAAGCCTATTCTATAGTCAAGCATTAAATGAGTTCACTGTTGGTGGCAATGTTCTGGGATAGTCATAGATGGCACAGGTTAGGGCGTTGGTGAGGCTTTTATTCTGTGTTATGTGTTTAGATTTCATCTTCCGTTGTTTAATGTGATGGGTTAGTTTGTTGCTCGGGACGATCAAGGGTTAAGTTTGGGGGAGTTTGATAAGTACATTTTATAAGTGATATATTCCTCTTTATTTAATCAAATTTATATGTAATTGAGCAGATTTCTACCTAATTTATGTGAATATGGTTTATACAGGTGAAAAGCTTGATTGGAGACGATATTGATTGTAATGAATGATTTTTGAACCAAATTGAGACTTTACATTTGAGTTGTGGCATCAATGAAGATAGTTCTAGAGTTTCAGGGTGAGAAGATCAATGTCAACAAGTCGAGGACTACATTGAACTACGGAGAAACCTAAAAAGAGACTATCTGGGTCGTATTTGAAGAGTGCAAGGACCTTCGTGAAGAGCTCTAGATGTTTTGGATTTGTTTGAATGAAGATAAATGTTGAGAGGGACCGTTGCTGCACGAAAAGGACAAATCAGGGACGGGAACAGACGTTTTGAAAGTTGCCAGCAGCAGGCCGCTGTGGGTGGCCCGAATTCTCTGTTGGCCGCGGCCAGCATTCCACAGCCTAGCCGCGGCCCACGGCGGAAAAGGTCGCTAACGCTTTTTCGGCCCATTTTAGAGATTCTTGGTACTCTAAGGCGTCTGTACTTATAAATGGACGGAAAATAACAGAAGAAAAGAGGATACGCAAGGAAGAGCGGGATATATGAGTTGGAAGCTATTGAAGACCTAGGGTTCTATCTTTCTATTCCTTGTTATGGATTCATCTTTAGTTCTTGTTTTGTATAGCAATATCATGTTAGGCTAAACTCCTAAACTAGGGTTCATGATGAAACCCCGAACTTCATGATTAATTTATAGTCTTCGTTCTTGCTTTTCTTCCAGTCCGTTGGGTTGATTGTTCATTATTCGCTTATATGCCCGTATTGATGCTTGATCACCATTAATTCGTATTTGTGATTCATGTTGTTTTCAAGAGATTCTTCATGAATTGTGCACATGGTAGTGAACAACATAGGGTCCTATAATAGCTAGAGATGCTATTATGCTCTATGAAATCGTTACATAATAATCAAAGAGAATGAATGCATGCCTTATGTTCAAAGGGTAATTAGAAATAATTGGTCTCGCATATAGGTATAGATTCGGATGACCATCGAGAGAAGCTTTCGAATAAATTAGGATTATTGATTTTCAACCCTAGACTAGAAAACGTGCAAGGGCGAATGCTTAGGATTGATTGTGGAAACGGTGGTGGATTCAGGAACCTTAGTGCTTTAATCATCTAAATTCATTTAATCCATTTAAATTATTGCTTTTAATTATCCAGCTCAGTTTTATTAGTTTCTTCGGTTTACAACTCAAGATTGAATTGTGTGTGTTTGTAAGTTTTACTATTTGTCAAAAGTGTTTGATTAGAGTGAATGTTAATTACCGGTCCCTGTGGGTACAACACTTGATTCATCTACTATATTACTTGTTTTGACTCCATACACTTGTGGAATAATTTTTACAACACTCACGACAAGAGATCATGTTAACTTACGAATGTAAGTTCAAATCATTGGGTAATGGAGCAACATCGTAAAACACAACAAGTTATGAGGAAACATCAAGCTTGCAAGAAGAAGTTGAAAATACAACAATTGAACATGAGAAGTGAAGAAAACCAAATAAAGAAGAGCTCGTTGCACTAATACAAAAAATATGGAGGAAATAGTACTGTCAAGTTCCAAAGACATTCAGATACTTCTCAAAACAGTGAGAAGAGAATACTTAAAATCGAGATAACTAATGCTGAATAGGTGAATATTTCATATCATATCATTATGATATAGCCCATAATGGAATCAAATCATCCCATCCATTTGCATATTTCTTTAGTCAACCTCTTTATTCACATTAACCAAATCATCAATTACATAGTCCTCCCAATTTCTATCTTTGTACGATATCACACAAACCTAAACTGCAGTCATAAGTATGCCTCTATATTCAACTTAAGTCAAAATAACTATATATATTACATAGCCAACCATTAGGGCAATTAATATGGGTCCCACTTACGAAGTCTTTACATAATCCACATTTTAAATACATCCTGCTGCACCTCTTTCCTTTCCCAAATTGTATATATCAAAGTATAACATTCTAACAAATCACTAGTTTCAGTGATTTCTCCACCAAGGTGGAGTTTTAGGTACCCCAAAGCATAACATATAAGGGGAAATTTAAAAGTCCAATACCGAATCCTATATAGTTTCTTCATTGAGTTCGCTCTATTCACTTCAAAATTTCAGTATTATGCAAACAAATTGAAATCTTCAAAAAATGGTTTTCTGCAACAAATCTTTCCCATTCTTTCCTCAAGATAGAAAAATATGCAATCTTATCTCATGACAGCTCAACATGCAAAACTTTTACTCAATGACAACATGATGCTAGGCACCCAACCATATATGACATCATGTTAACATCAAGATAAAATCATGTGATAGACATCCTTTTCAATCATATGATGCATGCTTTACGTGCGTGTGTATACCCATTAAAATCAACAAGATAAACTATTGCAAGCTATTAAATCATACTTTTGATAAATTAAAAGAAATATCGAGTAACAAGTAATATCAAATAATATATTACGAGCAAGGTATCAAAGTGGATGCCCTTATCATTTTCTTCTTTAAAATTTCATGAAAAATAAAAGTTTGTGTATGGATAAAATCAACAAAACTCAATTAGAGAAATTCTCCAGAGAATTTCTCATACGAAAATAAATTCAAGTAGTCGTTTCATTGAAAAAGAACAAATATTTATTTACAAAAATCATATAGAAGTTCGTCAACATTTTAATTACAAAAATTCATTTTTTATAGATCTTTTAATATTTGCACTTGACTCAAACGATACCTAAATATAAATAGAGTTATTTTCAGATGTCAAGTGACAAAATTGTCATACTCTTTTCTTAATTAAGAGTCGTCATCCAAAGAAATGGATTCTTAAGTTTTCTTAAATTTAAGAAAACAAAGATAGGATTCGGACGAAGTAAAAATTATTATATATATTGGGCTAAATACTTTTACCCACAAACAAGGAAAACATAACTTTTAATGCAAAATCTGGTTTAACTAATATTTGAATTTCTTTGTCGCCAAAATAAGATGACAAAATAAAATTAGTAAGATGTCGAATAATTTAAAAAAAGGGGTGAGATATCAGTTCTAAACCAAATTAATATTCTATTATTTATCATAATAAATAAAAGATGCAATAACTAAGCTAATGCTTGAGCGAATTATTTTGAAAGAATAAGATAATAATTATTTAATTCAAATTTAACATTGACGATTGAGTGCACGTGGAGATTGCAAAAATATTATCTGGAAAAATAAACTTTGACAATGCTCGAATGGGTGCTTTCAATATCTCTAATAACAAAATAAAATTTATTTTGATAAAAGCAAACGAGCATTAAAGTGAATTGATATCATAATGAAATAATAACCTTTTATTTGAAAGTAGTAGTCAAATTTTGACATTATAGTAACAATAATGCATGTATTAACAAAACACCTATTTTCCGTCACAAATTTTCATTTTAGTTAACTCCAACTAATCACTCTTCAAGATAATCGCATATGGTTATCAAAAATTAAATATTTTATATTAATGTCATCATTTTTAAATTATGCACATTTGCATCATAAATATAATGATACACATAAATTAAGAAATCGCTTACTTCATTAGTGAACTCCAAGGGATAATAGGACATTTGTACAGTGAATTATCTACAGGGTCTATCAATCATGCTCTGATACCACCCAAGATGTAATACCCACGAATATTCTAACATTTTTGTATTACTCGAGAAATGGCCATTTTGAAAATTGTAATGCATATATATTTTTTATATAAATAATAAACTAGTTGAGTCAAAATATATTTTCCGGAAGAATAATTTAAGGCATATAAGAATTTATTTTCAAAGTGCTAGAATATAATTGTAAGGTAATTTAATAACGATGTATTTGCTCAACAATGAATAAAGCTGCGCTTCTTGATCAGGGCAGGAAATATTGAGGACTGTCTTTATAAGATACTTTGCTTTTATAAGGTAGTACTAATTATTTTATAATAAAAACATTTATAACTTTTGGGGTGCCTTTGGTAGTATACCCTTAATGCCCACGGTCAGAATTCCTATACACAGTCATCTACTCACCTTGAAGTTGTCTCCAGTTTCGTTACTTGCATTGTCATTCCTATAATATAAAACTATATGAGGTAACGCTAAGTATCTTAACAGCATGCACATGTATATGATAATTTCACACACCACAATGCAAATAGGGCCCACATCACTGTGCAAAACACCGCATGAGCTCATAATCAAAAGGCTTGCGCAAATGCCTTGCCCAAAGTTCCGTGATAGTCTCACCTCGACTCGAGAATCCTTCAGATGTCTCCTTCGTTGCCTCAAACTCGGCTCAGGAGACGACAAGTACTTACCAATATCATCAAACAATTAAGGCCTGGCCATAACATACAACCGTTAAGTCTCAACACTGTGTCTAGTGTATATATCCGGTCAGCCAGTCGTTGGGCGCCCAACACTCGCAAGTGTATATATCTGTACGAAAAATATAATGCGATGTAACTACACAGGGATTACACCATCTTCTGTGGCGTCTTATGTCAGTCACTATGTCACATGTATATTCTCATCTTTATCGTCATTTTCAAATGTGTGCATATAGCATACCACATTATATATTCAACAACATATGTCTTAACGGTGCCAATTAAGTTATGCCCGATTTTCTTGTCGTGACAAAAATAATATATCACATAAATATTATATTATAAGACATGACAGACATTTAAATATCACGTTGTTACATAGCAGCACATAATACTATTTTTTTGTATTGTAGTTGAACCTTTACTTACCTCAGTCCTTAGCTATCTAAGGATATTAATTAGTAATTTCAGCAATTCCAAACATTGCATTGCACAAGCCATCAATATCTCTCATATTTTATCAAGTTTTATTCTAACATCTATAGGTATAAGATTTCCTATTTATTTATCTCAATAATATTTTAATAGGACAATGTATTAATTAACCCAAGTTAAATGCCTACCAAGTCGTCAATCTCATTCTCATTTCGAATCTTTATTCCAATTAACCAATAGAAATTATACATATTGCTGCTAAATTACACCCAAATGAGTGTAAGGTGCGATAAAACTCGCCCCATATCAAGCAGGGGCCACCTCTTAAAAATTGGAGTACGACCCCAATTTAATAACTGGTACGAGCCCCCGATATAGAGGGTTTATCCCCAGTGAAAATACATGGGGGCGCACCCACTCTACTAACCCCCTCTTCATTACCTTTGGAAGCTAGAATTCTGCAGCTCCCCATTTTTTCCCTTACATTTGGTGGCCTTATTTATAGTCAAACTTTGCATTTTTCCCCCTCTTTTTAATTAGTAAAATTATGCTAGTACTCCACGTTGTGGAGTGCTGCCACATTCGTTTTGTGGCTGCCGTGTAGCTACCACAAATATTTATTTTATTTTTTTCTTTTTTTGTCTTTTCTTTGCCCTTTTTACCAACCACATGTCAAATTAATATTTGGTGTGTGAAATAATGTTATTTTAACGAATTCTTGGTAGCCACGTACACCTATAATAAAATATTTGATTATAACACTTCTAATATTAATAAAACAGCTAATTAAAACTTAAAGTATTTTAAATTACCGACTTATGAATATTAATGTATTCTGCATAAAATCACATTATCTCGTACAAATTATTTTTGAATTGTTAATAACGTAGAAAATTCTCAACTCATTAATAAAAGTATTTTGAAATGTAATTTAACTTTCAATTCTATTGAATATTCATATGTTCCGTAAAATTATAAAACAATACTTTTAAATTTGGGGCGTTTCATTAGTGCTTTATACTTCATTTCTTTATTTGCAGCGGGGAATTGAAAATGAAAGGCGTATACTCAAATTCTTCTCCTATTGGATTGATCAGAATTAAACTAGCCTCCAAGCCCCCTTGACCTGAGGCCCCATCTAGAAACATGGCCCAACGCTTCTCGATGACGTCCTTTCTTCGACACAAAAGTCCAGCAATGAAATCCGCTAGCACCCGAATTTTATAGAATTCATCGGCTTAAATGTGACGTCATATTTTCCTAGCTCAACCACTTATTTAGTAATTGTGCCTGACATGTCTTGTCATGCCCCATCAAATTTATTACTTCCTTATTATTGTTTATATTTACGAGCGAAAGCTTTTGAGTTTAATTTCATTTTATTGTAATTTGTGAGGACAAAACTTACAAAACAAATACTTTGCACAACTTTATTTCGATTTAGAAAAGATCAAAGAACTCCACCAGTTATAATAAAAAGTATTTCATTTATTATCTTAGTCAAGCCAAACCGTGGGAAAGCAAAGCTTTTACATAGACATACGTATTGATGCAAAAGACATTAGGCTCATGTATTGTTTTAGATATATTTATAGCCAAAATATATCCTTATAGCTCCAAAATCTAGGTCCCTTCTACATGTAATATCCACTTCCATTGGCAAGTATGCTCCACTTCTTGGCTTGTTCCTCGATTATCTTCCCTTCAACTATCTGTAAGATTGCAGAAAAGGGAGTGAATATAACTTACTCAGCAGGTAACAAAATACTTTGATTTATCTTTTGTTTAAGAAATGTCTGTTCAAGAAAACCATCGAATCGCAAAGCCTTTGAATGCACAAAAGGGTCTGATCACTAGTTAAACTACTACCTGTGGTGCGCACATGATTCAAAGATTCAAAATGGGCAAGACCACATAGCGAGGCATAATACCACAAAGATTATCACATAGCCAAAACAACCAGGACCACATAGCAAGGTCATATTACCACAAAACAAAGCAAAACGGGTAGAGTATTAACTAGTGATTCAAATGCAATAAACCAATTTCTTTGTATAAGCACAATGCATCAAAAATCCATGCATGTCTCATGAAAACGTTATGAACAAAAGAAAGGGAATCAAAATACCAGTTATTCACCTCAAAGATTTTGCCAAAGATTTCTCTAGTTCTAGGTGGGAAAAAAATACCTCTAAAGCCTTGATATTCCTCACTTAGAGTGGTTTTTTAAGTTGTAATCTTCCTATATATAGAAAGGGCCCTTTTTTAAGTAGTAAATAGGTGTTTTGGCAGGGTATTGATAGTGTTCTACCACACTCTCTATCTTTGGACGAATTTTATATGGATGGTGGACAGCTGGGGAGCAACTTGGTTGATTTCTTTAGCTTTGGGCCTTTTATACTTGTAGGAATTAATTGTTTTGAAACAACATTTGGAATCCATAGATAACAAAACTAACAAGTTTCTTAAACACTTGGCAACATTAGCAAGTTTATTAATTATAAAAATGGCATTTGTCTTGGCACCTGGCAAGACTAGCACCATTTATCAATTATAAAAGTAGCACATGCCTTATAATTTGCCAAAAGTGTCAAGTATATTATTTAGAAGAATGACCAGTGTTCTTAAAACTTGGCAAATCTAGCATGTCTAACTCTTGGCGATTCTCTTGTGATTTAACTAATAGTCATATCTTAAATTTAGGCACTTAGTTGAGTAATAAACTTTTACTTTTCGAACATTAATAATGAAAAATTCACGTATTTATTCCTCAATTGTTGGCAAAATAATTATCGTGTCACCAAATTTACTGTTGATTTTTTTTGTGGGGTCTCACGTGTTTGGTCAGTGCAGTATTTGTTTCAATGGCTTGTTGGTTAGAACAGTAACTGGGTTAGCCTGAAACTATGGCATTAATTTCTGTGTAGCTATTAACAATGCTATAATTAGCTGTTCAGCTGAATTGTATCTTGTTTCTGCACCCTTCAACATGTGACATATGTAGTAGACTAGTTTTTCAACCTTATTGTCTTTCCTTACTAGAGAGGCAACGGCGTGATCCAAAGCTAATATATAGCTCCAGTGTATTACCGGGGACTGGTCGAAGAAGCACATAAGAAGATTGTAAAATTTTCTTGAGTTCTTGGAAAAAGGTTTCACATTTGTCTGACATTGCAAACCCATTCTTCGAACTAATTGCCTTGAAAAATGGGTGACATATATCGACAGCTTTGGAAGTAAATCAATTCAAAGTAGTAACAAAACCAATGAGCTGTTGCACTTTCCTCTTAGTGATGGACTCTCCATGTCTACAATAGCCTTGATCTTGTCAGGGTTGGCTTCAATTCCTTGTTGAGAAATCATATATCCGAGGAACTTTCCACCACTGGCCCCCACTATGCACTTCTCTGGATTGAATTTCAAGTTGTGCCTTTGAGCAATATCAAAATTTTCTTGCAAATCCTAGATGTGAGTAACTCATTGCTTACTATGCATAACCATGACGTCGACATAAGTCTCAATCTTTGTTGCAATGACGTCCTTAAAAATAGTACTAACCATTCGCTAATATGTGGCCCCGGTATTCTTCAAATATGTGCCTTCTTCCATAGTAAACAATATGTGCCTTCTTCCATAGTAAACGTAATTTTCTTTTCGTTAGTTCGTGCCATTGTGATTTGATAATATCCCGAAAAAGCATCCAAGAAGCTTAGCCTATCCATACCAGAGGTTACATCAACTAGCACGTCAATACAGGGCAAGAGGTAGCAATGCTTTGGGCAAAATTTATTTAGGTTTGTGAAGTCTAAATACATTCTTGGTTCAGTGCTTACTTTTCGAACAATTACCACTTTGGCTAACCAAATAGGATATATGACTTCTCGAATAACCCCTGCTTTAAGCAGTTTCTTGGACTCTTTATTAATAATCTCTTGTCATTCTAGGGTGAATTACCGCTTTTTCTGCTATACAAGTTTAGCATCAAGAAAAACATTAAGGTAATGCTGGGCGATAGTTAGATCGATTCCCTTAATCTCAATCGTCGTCAAGGCAAAAACATCAGAGTTGACGGCCAAGAATTCAATCATTTCAACCCGTTCTGCCCCTTTCTATTCCAAATTGATTTTGCAAACCTACCCAAGGAAAATCTCATCAATCTGGTCCACTGATTCAAAATGAAGGGCATCACTTATAGTTCACTCATGAATTATTTCCTTTGACTGGACGATCACCACTTCTTTTGATTTCAGTTCTTTTCCCATTGCTTCTTTAGTCTGAACTGATGTTGATTGACATTGTATACTATCCACATAAAACCATCGCGAGATGTATTGATCACCTTGAATTACTCCAACTCTCCTACTCGTGGAAAATTTCAACTTCTAATGGTAAGTCCACATGATAACTTGAGCCAAATTTAAAAGAGGACGACCATATATTGTATCATAAGCCATGGAAGTTTTCACCACAACAAATTCAGTAATGATCGTAATTGAGGCAGGATGAACCCCTAATGTCATAGGTAGCTCAACTAATCATTCACCTTGTGCACTTGAACCACCAAAACCCTAGAGTGGCGTAGGAACCTGTTTCAAATTCCTAAAAAAGACCAGTAATCCCTCGAAAGCATTCCAAGCAAGGATTTTCAACACGCTACCCACATCAATGTGGACTGCTTAATGTCAAAATTCACAATATCCCCAGTGATCACTAGCATATCATCATGGGAATATGCACTCCATTTCCATCAGAGGGTCCAAAACTAATTGTGGGTCATTCTTTGTTAGTGAGTTGATTGAACTGATAAATAACATATGGGCATACACCTTGCGAGCATTGTAAGAATCACCTCCCAAGGTGTCTCTCTCGGTGACAACACTAATTGCCATAGTTTTCTAGGGTGAAGTGGTGCATCATCCACCAACTTTTCTTTATCCATTTAGTATCGTGACCTTGGTCATGATGGGAATCACAATATCATATTCGGTTTTGGATACTCAAAAGCATGATTGTTTTTCTAGGTCATTCATCTCCTGCAAGACGTAAACATATGAAATATTCAGAGAAGTAGAGAAACGCAGGGAACTAATATCCTTCTCTAGGCACAGATAATGATCTTTTTTAGCTTGCTTTACCTTTCGCTCTTCTAGCGAATCACTCTTCCTCTAGGTGGCCTCTATAGGCATGTCATGAAAAGACTTCATGATTTGCATGTTTTCATGTGTCCTTTTCGAGAAGGAGAACTTGGAACTAGTCTTCCGCAAGCCGTTAATCTTGGCTGTAATGACATAAAACATCTGTAAATCTTTAACAACTAGTGCTGTGCGATTGAACCATGTTATGTAGTCATGAAGGGACTCATCTTTGCCTTGAACAATCTTTATTAGCCTAACGGTTGTCTTTTCTGTTGAGTATTGCTAGCAAAAAACAAAAAAAAAGGCAAAATTGTATGCCAAGTCTGTGACAGAATGAATGGAGCAATTATGTAGGGTGTTATACCTAGCCCGAGCCTCGTGTCTCAAAGTGGAAGGAAAAGCTCCATCGGCTATAGCACCAGAGAAGCCATGCAATCTCATGGCATCCTGATAGGCATATAAATGGTCGATAGGATTTGTCATCCCATCATACTTATTAACTCAGAAAAACTTAAAAGTTGTCGGCAACGGAGAGTGCATGTTGTTAGGAATTATAGACAACATGTACAGTGGAAATAAAAACTATAATTCTTATGCCAGGATCAAACTTGTTTTTTGATGGAATTCATGATCAGAAAATTATCTAGAACGAAGCAATAAATTCGACGATATATCTAATCACACTACAGCTATCTAAGCGTCTAGCCTCTAACATTAATCCACATAGTAAAAACAATCCAAGAACATGAACTTTTCGTAGTGGGGATTAGGGTTTCTGTGTTACTTGTGCTAGCAAGTTAATACATAAATGCTATGAATGTCACAGTAACCCGAGACCCTAAGGCGCTCTATTTATAGATTTTTTTTATGATACCCCAGTGCGGCCCTAATTAGATTAGGATTCTAGAGCCCATGAACAATTCGACCTGATTAATCTTATTAATTAAATCGGTCCATCATGTACAAACCCGGTCCATCATTGGGCCTTTTATATTAATTCCAACAATCTCCCACTTAGACAAGGTCCAATTCTAAGACTCTGATTCTTACCTTTCGCATGTGGCCCATTAGGTTTCCACTCACGATGGCAAATATCATGATACTATTATTCTAATCCAATTAGAATAAAACAAATCAAAATCTCTATTTTAATTTATCGTCGATTTACCTAGATCGATTAGTTCACGACACCGTCCAAAATTGATATCTAGCAATGTGTCAAGGTAATCCATGTGACAAGATGTCACGTGGTATGATGAGACCTTTATATAATCCCTTCATTAGTATAACCCAACTGGTTATGAGATATAGATAAACGTCAATCTCATTTCAACAAATTATGTTATTCATATAGACTTGACGTTGATAAACTTATGACAATGATTGAAACTCCTTTCAACTCACAATCACATATTGGCCAAGGAATTTCCATCAACTCAAGTAGTGAAAGATAGAATATAGTCTTCTAATATCCAGGAGTAATGAAACCTTATCTTGAATACTTACAATTTTCATGCAACTTTCATTATACCTGTACGGTATTTTCTTGATAACTCATGGTTAGAGTATCATCTAATGTCCGCATAAGCATAACAATCATCACATAACATTCCACAATTGAAAGGACCAATTCCACAACCATATATTAGAGATCAACCATTGACCTAGGATAATATCCACATGGTATCTCTAGACATATCATCTAATGCTTGTTCTACTAACAAAGAATCTATGTGTTCATTCGAATGTCACTACATTCTAACTTGTCAAATCAAGTACTATCTTAATAACAAAGAAATGTAATACATATTAGTCTATCTGCAAAAACAGCATCTATATCCTGTAATTACCTCAATTAGGGATAGTTTAAGAATAAATAATAACATGCATCTCACAATCACAATCCATTGTGACTAACAAGTTATTTTGGTCTTATTCTACGGACTCTATTATTTCAATGATAAGATAATAATACTTATGAAAATAATAGATCTGCCACTAAAATGCATCCATTAATAAGCATTTATATTCAAAATGTCTTACAGAATAGTGTAACACTAAAATTCAAACAAACTAGATCATGTCATTTATGTATCTAATACCTATAAACATAGCATGACTGTCATGCTTGTCATGTGATAACGGCTTTATCAATAGGTCTGCAACATTATCATCTATAGGGACTTATTCTATTTTTATGTCATTCCTTTGTACAGTCTCTCTAATGAGATAATATCGCCTTAACACATGCTTGGACCCTTGATGAGACCTGGGTTTCTTCGCTTGCATGATGGCTTCATTGTTGTCACAATATAAATATATTGGGTCAACAATGCTAGGAACAACTCCAAGTTCAGTTGTTGAATCAGTGGTCATTGCTTATTTAGAACTTTCCAACTCACGGCACATAACTGGATTGGGATTTACAGTCATCTTTATCAAACTGAAAACTAGCATCAGTATGCCCCTGAACTCTTAGTTCATTGTTATTTTCTTCATATGTTAAAAAAAACATCCTTAGTCCTTCTCAATTATTTAAGAACATTCTTAATCGTTATCCAATGTTTCTTTCCAGGGTCTATTGTGACACTCAAAGCATAAGAAACATCTAGTCTTGTACATAGCATCACATATATAATAAATCCTACTACTAAAGTATAAGGAATCCTGTTCATGCTATCTCTTTTAGCAGGTGTATTCAGCAGACAAATATCCTTTGAGAGATTGATCTCATGCCCTATAGGACAATCCTCCCTTGGACTCTTCTATTTTTAAATCTTCTCAAGATTTTATATATATATATATATGTGTGTGTGTGTGTAGAGTGGGTTAGGCCAAACAATCTTTTAGATCTATCCATATAGATCTTAATCCCAACAATATATACCACATCTCCCAAATCCTTCATGGAGAAGTTAGCTGACAATTAGGATTTTACTTATTTCAGCAAGGAATGTCACTTCCTAATAGTAGAATGTCATCTACATATAAAATTAGAAACACGATTTTACTCCCACTAGTTTTCTTGTATACACATGGCTTATCTTCATTTTTGACAAAATCAAACTTTTTTGATTGTCTCATCGAAATGAAGATTCTAGCTCCTAGAGCTTTGTTTTAGTCAATATATGGACCTTTGTAGCTTACATATTTTATTTGGCTCATTAGATTCAAACTTTTCAGGTTGTGTCATGTACATATCCTTACTAAGATTCCTGTTGAGGAATACAGTTTTGACGTCCATCTGCCAAATCTCATGGTCATGATATGCTGCTAAATGCAAGCAGAATCTAAATTGACTTAGACGTGGCTACCAGTGAAAAAGTTTCATCAAAGTCAAGTCTTTATCTTTGATTATAACCTTTTGCTATTAGTCTAGACTTATAAGCGTGAACTTTGCCATCCATGTCTACCTTTTTTTTCTTGTAAACCCATTTATAGCCTATAGATTTCATCCCTTTAGGTATATCAGCTAAGGTCCAAACCTTATTTTCATATATGGAGTTTATTTTGGATTCCACGGCTTCTTACCATCTCTTTGAGTCAACACTTGACTTTATTTTTACATAAGTAGTAGGTTCGTCTTCCACAGTTAACAATGTATCATTAGTAATCATTAGATCATATCTTTAAGGAGGATGTATAACTCTACCCGATTTGCACATCAGAGCTGGTAAGTTTTTAAGAACTAATGTTTCCCTATTGCCAATTTCTGCCTCATCTAATGAAAAAGCTCAACTATTAGCTCATCTAATCATTTAACTTGTTTTGTGGTTTCTTGAACCTCTACAAGTACTCTGCTCCCACTTTTTCCTTTTAGAATAAACTCTTTTTCTAAGAATACAGCATGTTTAGATATGATGACTTTCATCTCAGTGGGTTTGTAGAAATAATATCCAGCTATTTCTTTCGGATACCCCCACAAAGAAGCATTTATCATATCTAGCATCAAGTTTATCCAATTCAATACGCTTCGCATAAGCGTCATAGCCCCAAATCTTTAAATATGACAGATTTAGTCTTTTAACAATCCATAGCTCATATAAAGTTCTATCAACCGACTTAAACGGGACACAGTTTAGTGCGTAACAAGTAGTATTGATTGGATATAACCAAAATGATTTTGGGAGAACTGTATGGCTGATCATGGAACTTGCCATATCTAACATCGTGTGATTTCTCTTTTCAGATACACCATTTTGCTGTGGTGTATACGGTGAAGTCTATTGCGAAAGAATTATATTCTATTTTAGATAATCTAAAAATTCACCCTTCAAATATTCTCCACGTCAATCATATCTCAGTGTTAGAATATCTTTTTCAATTTCCTTTTCCGTTTCCTGCTTGAATTCCTTGAACTTTTCAAGATCTCCATGCTTAAACTTCATCATGTATACAAAAACATATCTGGATTGGTCATCAGTAAATGAGATGAAGTAGAAAAAGCCCCATCTTGAGTTAATAAACACCCACATACATCTGTATGTACGAGTCCCAGTAAGTATGTAGATCTTTCTCCTTTTCCAGTAAAGTGAGATTTGGTCATCTTACCTAAGAGGCACGATTTGTATTTATCAAATGATTCATAATCACTTGAGTCCAAGCCTCCATTCTTATATAACTCGGTGATACGTTTTTCATTTATATGACCAAGTTTACAATGCCAAAGGTATGAGTTATTAACACGATTATCAATTTTAGGCCTTTTGCATTCTATACTCATTATAAGATACTCTAAGTCTAGAATGCAATTATCACTAAACAAATTCTCAAGTAATGTTTTTGGTAATAGCAGGAACATAACAGCAGTTTTTTAATTCCAAAGCAAAGCCTGAGGGCAATGATAAGTAATATGTTCGTACAGCTAAAGCAGCAACTTTTGCTCCATTTCCAACACGTTGGTCCACTTCATCCCTTCACAATGGTCTACTATTCTTTAGCCCATGTATATTTTTATGAATGTGAGATCCACATCTGGTATCTAACATCCAAGAAGCTGAAGAAGTAGTTATATTAACCACGATAAAATAATTACCTAAAGTAGAAATCTCAGTAGACTTCTTCCCCTTCAAGGTAGTGAGGTAAGCCTTGCAATTCCTCCACCAATGCCTTTTGCCTCTACAGTAGTAGCATGTAGCATCGGTCTGAGATTTGTTTTTATCATATTTAACTGCTTTCCCATTGCCCTTAGCTCACCTTTCTTAAAGGTCTTTTTAGACTTCTTCTTAGTACCCTTTAAGGTAGGGCTGTGCAAACGGGTTTCGGTCCCAGGTTTTTGAAGCACCAAGACCGGACTAAACACCTTCATTTCGGTCCCGGTCCTAGTCCCAAAAATGACAAGCCAAACGGTTTCGGTCCTGGTTTAGGCTCGAGTAATGAATTCGGTACCGGGCTTGTGAAAAAAATTTTCTACAGTTTAGTAACGTAAAAACACAAATAAATAAAGTTTAAAACAAACGAATAGAAGGGCTTTATGTGCAACAAAAATATTAACATGCCTCCATAAAGTAGAAGTACTCGACTTACTTATATTTCTCATTTTTTTATTTTAACAAATCTAAAATTATTAAATATTTTAAATATGTATCCTAAATTAGAAAATAAATGTAAAAATCATAAATATTATATCTATTTTATAATTTTAACAATTTTATGATACAATTTTGATATTCTCAAAAGGCAAAAGATGGATAATTCTTACTTTATTATACATTTATGGGGATTAAACATTTCAAAAATGATGTAATTGTTAAAAATAAATAATACTTATCACTTAAAATAAAAGCAACAAAATCTATTTCACACTTTTTACCAATAAAAAATCACTTAAATAAATGAGAAGATGTATAAACACAAATTCTCCATGTGTATTTATAAATACGTATATTTTATATAATAATAGCATATAACTTAAATAGAGTCAATAAATATATTATAAATCCTAACAATTTTCTTTAACAAAATCCTTACAATGTTACAAATTCTAGTAACATTATATATTAACACAATTGTTCTTAACTATTGTTTAAAAAATAATATAGTAATGATGATTTTTAAAGAAGTTTATTGGCCAAAAAATTCCAACTTTAAAAAGGAATTTAGTGGTATTGCTTTAACTTTTTATTATCCCACATTGAAAGTTTTGTTAAAAAAACAATATGATTGGAGCTTATAAATAAGATGTGCTTCGTGCAAGTGACTATGTAAAAGAAATTTTGTAGATTTTGAGGCAAATTAATAATTGTCTTGGTCTTTTATGTTTAGTTTTAAGTTTAAATGATTGTCCCACATTAAAAGTTTTGTAAAAATGTAAAATAATTGGGGTATATAAATAAGATGGACCTTTGTGCAAGTAACTATGTAAAGGAAATAGTTTTGATTCTTGCCTCTTGGGTATTATAAAAAGTGAAAACCGGGTTTCAATTTAAAAAAAAAAAAATAGGTCAACTGGTATTTGACCAGGTTTTCGGGTTTTCAAAAGAAAACGTGGGATCGAACTGGACCAGACTGGTCTAGGGCCGGACCGGAGCGGACTGGAATGGTTATTTTGGCCACAAAACCCAGACTAGGACTGGCCTGTTTGATCCGGTTTCAGGCTGGTTTAGCCGGTCCCAATTTTTTTACACACCCTTACTTTAAGGAATCAATAGCCAAGACTTGCCTCTATACTTCGTTTATATTGGGCTCAACAGTCTTCAACATATTTAACAGCTCAGGGCATACATTGAATCTTGTTCATATTGAAGTTCATAATGAACTGTGAATAGCTATCAGGTCATGACTGAAGAACCAAGTCAATACTTAGTTCATCGTCTATGGCAACAACTAATTAGCTTAATTTTTCAATGTAGCCAATCATCTTCAATACATGAACACTAACATGAATAGCTTTTCGATGTTTCATACCTTTCAATGAAAGACTATTCATCATACAGCTCTTTAAGATGAACTATCATGGTATAATCATTGACACCCTCAAGGTGCTTTTGCAACTCATGAGACATAGCTGCAAACATCACGCATGTTGCAATATTATCGTCATTCATATGACAATTGTATGCCTCGACCTGTTCCAAAGTAGCTTCTTCATTAGGAAATTCTAGTATCAGCTATTCGAGAACATATGCAATTTTTTTATACCTGATAACCATTCTCAAATTGCGATGCCAGTCTAAAAAATTTTGTCCTATGAACTTGAAAGCATCAAAGATGTCTCTCAAGTTAATGTGATTATTAGTTATTCAATAAACTGATATGACAAAAATATAGAACAACTAATGAATGCAATTAATTTAACATAGACTTTTATTAAATTAATTATACTCCCATTAAATTAATGATCTCTTAACATTAATTAATGAAACTCTTTTCATTTCAATAGGCTAAGACCCTATTTACTTTCCTAGAATATTGAGTGACTCAACAAATCCCAACAAAGCATTCCGGTATATACGTTATCAATTGCATCTCAATGTAACTCCTAGATCATTAAGTAGACAATTGATTGTCACGTACACCTTATGGACTTACTTGATATACCTCTAAAATTTTATTTTCTTGAGTGACTCAAGAAAAAACAAAATTTTAGTTAAATTCAACCCACTATTCATAAACATCTTATGTTTCATAGTGAAAAGTATGTCCATGAATGAGTAGCCTTAAGTGAATCAACAAATTGTATCAGTAATGGACTCTTAGTTTTCACTATAACAGTGGAAAGTATGTATTAACAATTAATAAAATTTAATATTTTATTGGAAAGCGGTCTCATCATATCACAATTATGTATAAAATAACATCACACATGCAGTCATCAATACATAATAAATGTGGGTGGATGATTATGGACTATATCTATCTATTCTTCTTGAGCCATTTAGAAAGCTAATTGGTCAATTCTTGGGGAATATTACATTCAATCATCGAATGCTAAATGCAACGGTTTCCATTTTCCGCTCTAACATGTATCCTATACTAGTTCTCTTCTCGTGCTCCATCTCCAACTTGTATCCTATACTAGTTGGCATACTCACCGAAATTTGGACACGCATGCCCAAAATAAAATTTAAAACAATTAGCTCGTAAGCCCAAAATCAAATAATAGGCATGTAGGCCCAATTGAATTAAATAAGCGGTTCCACAGCCCCAACAAGAATGACAGAAAATAACTAACCATACATTCAACCAATCACATGGATCAAGTCTATAATCATCCACGAACATTCATCAGTATCTAATACTAACAAACATATCAATTTCTAGATTTCTGGTAATTGACAATAGGTGTCTATAACTCTTTAGACAAATAAAAATGAACCAATCAAGAAATAAATTAATTAATCAATTTCATATTAATAAAATATCATCATTAATTCAATTAATCATCAATTTTATTAACAAATGGAGACAAATAAAATAACTATTTATTTTGTTGTTAGTATCAAAGTCATACTTTGATATAAGTTTTGGAAAGTCTTCGAGTTTAGAATTACATTTTAGATTGTTTTGGAATCACATTTTAGATTGAGTCAATAAATAACTTTTGGCAATTTTTTTTCTTATAAAATTTAAATTTTCACCCAATTGATAAACAGTAAAATTTTACAAAACTTGTAAAGTTAAATTTCAAAACTCAAAGACTAATTTGTCAAATTTGATGGCCTAAAATAAACAATAATCTCGCATTATGGAATTCCAGTGCTTCGTTATTTCAATTTATTATCAAATTAGCCTTTTTATTATTTATTTGTTTAGTCCTTTTATTTTTATTATTATTATTATTATTATTATTATTATTATTCACTTGTTGCACAAGTTAGTAGTTATGTTATCTATAGCCCTCTATTGTTGTTAGGGTTTTTGGTGGTTGTTTTATTGAATAAGAGTAATATATTGAATTGTTTTCTAATTACTTCCAAGTTCTTGGTATTTGAATATTTCAAATCAAAGAGTGTTCGATATCTAGTTTCTAGTATTCGTTAGTGAATTAACAAAATCCAGAAGGCAGTCAGTCACAGTATTCTTTAGAAATCAAAGGGACTAGATCGAGATTTTTTTTTTACACGCATTCGCTACATCGCCTATAGTGTTTCAAAAGGTGTTCTCTGAATTGCACTGTGGTACTTGGTATTGTACCACCATTAGTCAAGTGAGAGCTAGATGGATTTTTGAACCCTGCTGGAAGATTCAACTTATAAGCCACAGAACCACACTTGTCTAGAATTTGATAAGGCCCATATTACGAGAAGGGGGCAAAAAAATTTGTTGAGCCAATCTGAACCAAAGCTAGTGGTGCCCGGTTTGAATAGGGTAAAAAAAAAATGTCCTAGGGTTAACGGGTCAGGTCAATTGACAACCAAATTGGGTCATAGGTTAGTCCCCGGCCCGATAATATTAAAAAATTATCTAAAAATAGTAAAAAAAATTTATTTAATAATTTCAAAAATTAAAAAAATTATTAAAAAAATATGAACGGTCACTAAACGGGACAAATTATTGCCCCCGGCCAACCGAATTCTTCACGGGTCGCGGGCGAATTGAAGCAGATAAAATCCGTCACAGGTTGACACTAACCCGTTGCCGTCCCTAACCCAAACCTGCACAAACTTGTAGTGGAATTCGAATTTGAAATCTCAAACAAAATATAAGGTCATGTGGCCATCAGAATAACATGTAGAATAAGAAGAAAAATGGGAAAATGTTTTATGGAAAAAGTTTGAGCCACTCACAACGGCAAGTGTTTTGTAAAAGTGAAGTCTAAACTCTGGAGACATGAGGGAAACAAGTCGGAAGTTCGGATTGGGCGGCAGAAAAATCCAGCTGGAAATCAAATTATCAACTGCCCAACCGCTTTTCTTCAGTGGGTCACGTGGGCGGCTGCGACCTACTCGTTCTGTTCACACCTGCACCGTGTCTTGTCTCATCTGCCTCTTTTTTTTTTTTTGGGCCCTCAAAGTCGCGCACCGTACAAATTTTTTCCTTCCATAAAACAAAAAACTTTGATATCAACCATTTATAACCTCTTTTTACTTATTTATTGAATATTTAAAAAAATATGTCGCAATTTGAAAGGGAAAATAACGAAGAAAAACTTCTAAATTTATTTACAAAAAAATCAACACTGAGTTCTTTATGATAAAAGTAGCAAAAAAAATAATGCAAAACCTACGTGATGAAAACCAATGGGCATAGGAAAACGATCAAGAGATTGGCTATTGAAGCAAATTACTGAAACTGCAAAAACCAATTAGAGATAATTAACTTACATCATCACAAATTAATAAAACAATTTCCTTTGCTATTTCTATTACCTAAGATGCGGTCATTTGTTAACAAGTTCAATTTGGCAGTTTAACATCACTATCAGAAACAAGAGTAAATGGCAAGCCATGTGAATGCCTCAGTTAAATGGAAAACTTCTTGGAAAAATAATTTTGCCAGATGGGATCCGTGGGTAGAATTGAAACAAGGAAAAAAAAATGTATCATTTTTGAAAACTATCTAGGATTATTGGGATAGAACCATTTTGGGAGCTTGAGGACATGAGGTCTGCAGTGTATATCTCTTTAACAGTTGTGGACTTTTTTTCCTTGCACCATTTCACTCTTTAATTTGATTAGAATTTCATGGTATTATATATATACTAGATTTTCACATGTGCGTTGCACGGTTAGACATCTTATTAAAGTATCTATGTAAATATCAATATTTAGTTTTAATAAATTATGATAAATAATAAGTAAAAATAAATTTTCGTTTCTATTGGCATCATCTTACAATAAATATAATGTACAGTAAATTAAAAGCAATTAACCCAATCTAATTTTTCACCCGTGTGATGCACGAGAAGAATAATTTAAAATAATTTAACTTATTCTAAAGGTTTGAGAAATTAGATTCTCACATGTGCTAAAAAAAATTAAAAACTTGATATCGTATAAGGAGAAGACTACACAGAGGGGTAGTTATTTTCTTTTTAATTTTATTTTTTTAAATTCTTAATTATTAATAGTTATTTTTTTCAAGTATAGTTATATTTTATTTTATTTTTTGTTGTATGATATAAGTATTCAATTCATAAAAAACATCAATTATATTAACTTTATTTGTGTGTGTCAAGACCCATGTGATATGATGATATCATAGTCAATTCTCAAATCTTTGAATAAATCTGCTCTTGATTGTTGTTTTCACATTGAAATGAAAGGAAGATTTAAAAATATAAAGATAAGATAACTTAAATATGAATTATAAAGATAAGATAGAATTATGAAGATGAGATAATTCAAAAATTAAAAACCAAAAAGTAGAAGGGATAAACATCAAAGTTACCACATTGGTTACCACAAACCAATCAAAATGACAAAAAAGCCCCCACAGCCCCCATTTGAAGCATTTTAGGCGGGAAAATTATGGTCAAACTGTACCACAGCACCTCTCATTTTATTAATATATAGATATATATAATCTTTTTAAGTTAAAAGGTGTTAAATTGTGTTAAAAAAAAAAGATGAGATATGAGGTGATATGAATGTTAGGGACTTAGAATTAGTAAGAAGTTTTCTGGTACTACACGAATATTGAACTCCGCATTCTAAATAAATAGAAAATTGAGAAGTGGATAAAAAGAAACTCATTTTATTGTTTAATTAGAGTATTTATATACATTTATTTATTTTACACGTCAAGAGTGTCGAATCTTTGACATATTTTTGAAATACTAGAAAATAATCCTAATAGCCTTTTCAAAGATGTCATATGCAACAATTTTCGTCTTATTCAAATCTATATATTGATTAAATAAGAGGTGCTGCGGTAAGGTTTTACCGTTATTTTCCTGTCATTTTTTCTAGAAAATAGGGATAATTTAGTATTTTTATTTCTAAATGTGGTAATCGGTGCAGTAAATATTTTCTACATCCAATTTTTCTATTTCTCTATTTGTGTTATCTTTAAAATTTTTGAGCTATTTTATCTTCATAATTCTATCTTATCTTATTTCTATATTCATTTATATCACACTAAAAAAATTAAAATAAAATCTAACTATAGCTTACAAAAAATAAAAAATAAAATATAACTGTTAATAATTAAAAATTTTAAAAAATAAAATTAAAAAGATGGAACTATCCGTCCATATAATCTTCTGCTTAAATAAATATTAAATATAAAATATTATACTACGATATCAAATTTTTTGACTTTTTTTTAATGTATAAGTATCTAATTTCTTAAATCCTTAAAATTAATTTGATTATTTTGAATTATTTTTCTTGTACATCACATGGATGAAAAAACTAGTTTACATTTATTAATTACTGATATTAATGATGAAAAAGGCAAAAGAGAAAACGGAAAACATGGGCGCCGTTGCACACGCTTGCTAACGGCGAGTGCGGCCAATCGTCCTAGATGACGCTCCAAAGTCAAACAAAGTTCAAAATCAAATCACGTGAGATTCTTACAGCCTGTTAATGGGTCCCACCTGACGTGGAGGCCGTTGGAGTCATTAGTCCAACTGTAATTTTATGCCGCCATTCTTTCCAAGGAAAATTTCACCGCTAGCCACCCATCTATTTCTAAGGTCCTTAATGTTTGATTATAATAACGTTGACCTCAAACATATATGTTATAGCGCAAAACCTTTTGGCCTCAATAGGCACTTGCCTAATTTCTTACTAAACGAAATGCTTCTAAAGGAAAAGTAAATATCAACCTGGCTAAATTTAATGCAACTTCAATGCATAAACAGTGTGTATGACAAATATTGTATGGACTAATTGATTAATAGACTATCATAATTCATATGCCATCATCATTTAATTAAATGTAGCTTCCATTCCCCGTTCTTTTCCCTAAATATCTTGGGGAGCGAAGAGGACAGGTTTGAAACTCATTTGGTAATCTCAATTATTTGTTCGACTTTGTTTCACACAAACATTAAAAATGTTATTAGAAAAGCAAATTTTATGAAATGTGTTCTTAATTTACCCTTATTCGATGACTAATTTTTTAATTTATAATTAAAATTATAATATAAAATAAAAGTATCTTTATAAAGTAATATAAAATAAACTTTTTAATATAAAGATAAAATTGTAATTGAGATGAATAAAAAAAGAAAAGTGAAATATATAAATGCGACATGAAAAGTCAAAGTAAATTTGATTTATCATTATTTATTTAAAATAATCTGATAAAATAGTATCACTTGATAATTTACTAGTTGTCAAGCACATTAAAAACAATATAGTGATCATATCATTATTATACGAACTTTCAGACAAGTATACAGCAGTCAATAGGATACAGAACAATATATCAGATTTTCTTTTGGAAACTATATATGATCGTTCGGATACTAATTTACTAGTGAAGCAGTAAAATGTGGAGTAGTGGTGCAATTTGTGGTTTGTTCAACTAACTTTTCTGGATAGCCAATCATAACCATCGGATTTAGAGCAACTAAATCCGTAGATTTGGGACTGTCACAGCTGTAATAAGCTGCGAAATAATGAGCAAACGGTAGACCCCATTTGACGTTTTAAGAAAAAGTCTCATTTGTCTTTTGTTTTGGACTGAAATCGCGTTTTAGGGCATGATTTAGTTATAAACAGCTGCTTACTAACTGTCATGTTTTAAACGCCCTTCATTATTATTGAATTAATAATACGGGTAGTTGGTTGATTTTTTATTAAAATTTTCTATTTTTCCTCTTTTGTGTTGTTTCCTTTTTATCATTTCCTTTTTCTTTTTTCTTTTTTTTTTTTAAAGTAGAATTATAAATGGCAAATTAATATATGTTAAACTATTTTTTCTCTATGTTCTTAAATTAATATTTTAATCTAATATTTAATGGATAATGCTCAACACTCACTCCATACCGTATTCACATATTGTCTACCTCATTGAATTACTTGTATGTCATAATAATCTAGAGGTAAATTATTGCGAGATATTAGTAAATTCAAAGAGGTAGATATATAAAAACTAGACACTAAATGAGATGAATATGTAGCATTATCTATATTTAAATGGGAGATGGGGTGGAGGAAACAATACGACTGAGGAACTCAGTATTTTTAGTTTTATTATTATTATGATTGAACAGCCTGTATCTAACAAGTACTTTGAGAAACGGCCGGAGACTGCCTCTGATAATGATGTTTACACAAGCCGTTTCAACAAAGTTTTAGCAATCTCCACTTATCTTTCATTTCTAATACAAAACTCTGAAAAAGGAACAAAATCATGTAAATATCTTCTTTCAGTAGTGTTCAAAAAGAACTAAAGAAGCATTATTTACGCCAAAGGATCTAAAATGTTGAAACATCAAACTTCCCGTGTTGTAACAGTACCATATAATGTTGTGGTATATAATATCTAATATTACCACCCATGTTTCAAATTAAAAGCAGTGGTTAATATTATATAACATTATTTGTTTAACGTCATAACGGTATCAGACGTATGGTACGTGAATATTTTCACAAACAATCACGCTGAGACACATCTCCCGATATATTCAATTTTGTTCAATTCAATGTATGTAATTTAGCTTATGTCTCAAATAGTATACTAAATACATAGACCCAAAACAATAATACTAAAAGTGTTTGTTTCATTAATTAATATCTTAGCGATTAAGGAACAATGGTACACTTTGTTGTACGGCGATAGGACATAACCTAAAATCTGTCCTATGACAAAACTTTGAATCTAGCCCATGACCCAATATTCTTCTTCATAACATAACATAAATTTCATAATTCAATGTATCTTCTTGAAATATTATGTAGGGTAACTAAAGAGTGCAATTATTGTATTTTATAAATTCCTGTTTTGTCATTTGTTTTGTTATATTTCCAATAATGACCGAGCACTCAAAAATCTCTACAACCCAAAATACCAAATTCGTTAGGCAATTAGTTGTGCTGCCAGTTCAACTGTTTCCAAGAACCATCCCACCGGCCACACCCCCAACCCCAACAAACCACCAAAATTTTATCAACCCCTAAGTCTCATTCCACTAGCATGATGGAAGCTCCTAACTAGTATAATTGATCTATGTCTACTTAAAAGAAATTGTGGTTCAACTCTACTTGATACTAATGAAGTGTAAGGTAAAGTTCAAATACCCAAGTCCTTGCCCAATTGATAATGCTTGGTAAGGTACATACACGGTTCCTCGATTTGACTTCCTTTCAAAATATTTACATGACATGTAATTATTTAAAATGGTGCCCGCTGTTTAATTATTGACAGTTCATTTATTTGCGCCTCTTCTTTTACACTTTATTTTTAATACTGTGATAAAAATAAAAGTAAGACAATCTAATTAAGTACGTTACCTCGTGTATACGAAACACAATATTATGAATGGTAAGCGCAATAAGTTGTGTTCACCTTGAACAGCGCATCGCCTTGATGCACTTTGAAAATTCAAATCAAATTGGTGGTATATTCCTTCACATATACAGGGAAGTTTCCAAGAACCCCTGGACCCCACCCTCTTTAGGCCCAAAAGTTTAGCCTCGCAAGCCACAGTGCATGCACTCCATTTGATAGTTCTTGTTTCTATATATACCTCTCATCACTCTCAACCCCACTTGCTGTGTCTTCCAAAATTCTCCCAGTAAAACACTCTCCAATCCTCTTCTTCCTGCCTTTCTCTCAGTATCAGTTTTTCTCCTGAATCCAGAATCCATCGCTCAAAATGCATGCACTAAATCCTTCTTCATCGGCGAGTTCTTCTTCCTCAGACTCAGATTCATCTGAATCCTCATTTTCTGGGAAAAAAACCGCAAGGAATCCAAGCATTTCTGAGAGAATTAAAGGTCCATGGAGTGCAGAGGAGGACAAGATCCTGACCCGACTCGTGGATCAATACGGCGCCCGGAACTGGTCCCTGATCAGTAAATACATAAAGGGCCGATCAGGGAAGTCATGTCGGCTCCGATGGTGCAACCAGCTCAGCCCAAACGTCGAGCGACGTCCCTTCACGGCGGCGGAAGATGAGGCCATTTTGGCCGCCCATTCGAAATACGGCAACAGATGGGCCACCATTGCCCGGTTGCTTCCGGGTCGCACTGACAATGCCGTGAAAAATCATTGGAATTCGACGTTAAAACGAAAATACCAACAAAAACAGACTCGACCAGAATCGATGGAGGGCGCGAAAGACATTATTGCATCTGGATCTAATAATGGAAGAAGTAATGAGATTAATAATAATAATGCGGTGGTGGTTCCTGTGATTGGTGGGTTTGATGATTATAACGATCCCATGACGGCATTGACATTAGCGCCACCGGGGACGGGAAGCGCTGTGATACCGGAGAGGACGAAGGAGAGTTTTCCGGCGGAGTTTTGGGATGCAATGAGGAATGTGATAGCCAGAGAGGTTAGGCAGTATGTAACGACGTCGTTCTTTGAAGCTTCACAACAGTTCCGTTAAAGGCGATTGTGCAGATGTTAATTCTCTCTCCGAAGCAGGTGGGAATGGGAGAGAGAGAGAGCATTATTTTTTTATTTCTTTTTCGTTTTTGTTTTAAAAATTTTAAATAATTAAAGTCCACGGTGTCTCAAAAAAATTTGAAGTCCACGGTAAATTTGTTTCTCAACAAATTTTTCATATGAAAGTATACAGGTATGAATGATGTTATTATTGGCTAATTACAATATATCTATTTCAACATTTTGCTACTGTCATATATCTAATAGCGTTATGCTGTCATACTCTTATGGCTTGCCATTAGGCGCTCCACACGCCGTTAGACATTTAACGGTAGATCATTACTGTTTCATGTTTAACCGATGTTTATCTATAACTTTTAGAAACTGATATTTACCCTCGTTTTTTACCTTTTCGGCGCTATTTATCTTTTTAACTAAAATGAACTATAATACCCTTCAATTTAATTAAAATAAAAAGAAATATATAATAAATAAAAATATATATAGAAACTTATCAATATCAAAAATATTTTTTTAACAATCATATAATGATTGTCAATATAGCACTCAATGTTCCATCAATACATATGATCATCTATAGTCACATAACGTGAATATATACAATCATATTGCTTATATATATGTGTGTAGTCACATTGGTAGGACATACGGGTGCAATAACAACCAGTGGTGTAGGTGGGGTAGCCACTCTCACCCGTATCTACCCCGTTTTCGAGAAGAGAAACCTTTTTTTTTTTCCATTTGAAAAACTGAAAAAAAAGAGTCTTATGTTTTGACTAGAAGACGTCAAGTTTCGACTACTTCTTCCACTATTTTCTTGTTAGGCCCTAATAACAATACACACATGGGCGTAAAAATTTTCATCAACATCAAATTTTTTTTACTTTGATTTTATTTGATTTGACTTGTTTTAACGATGAACTAAACCACATTATTGTGCTTTTAAAAATTGACGATGACTACCAAATAGGCTTATATTAGAGTCTCTGTGTGTGCTCTCCCTAGGGTTGGTACGTATTAGGGTTTTTTGCCATCACGTGTGGCTTTGTCAGCTGACCTAGCCGTCGGTTAGGGGTTTTTTGTTTTCTTTCTGTGTGTTATTCTCTTTAATTCATTGCGATGGGTGATGTGCATGGATTCGGAGGAAGTAAGGAAACTCTGTGAGTCCCTGAAACTCGACGAAGATGAGAATCCGGTGGTGAATTTAGGTGATGATTTGTGCGCAGAGGGCATAAAGAATGTTGCTTTCTGTTTGGTTGGGAAGATTTGGGGTCCGAAATCAGTGAATAAAGACGCCTTTGAGAGAGTCATGCGAAATCTGTGGCAAGTGACAAGGAGCTTTTCAGTGGAACAACGGAATGAGAGGAATGTCTTTGTTTTTAATTTTGGTTTGCTCCATGATCGACGGCGAGTCCTTGCGGGTGGTCCTTGGTCTTTTAACAAGCAACTACTTTCACTCCAAGTACCGCAGGGGGTTGGGGACATAGGCCTTATGGATTTTCACATGGTCTCCTTTTGGATTCAACTAATTAACGTTCCTTTAATGTGCATTACGAAAGGCATTATGAGGTTTGATCGGCAGGGTAGAAGATGTGGATTGTGCAGGCGTGCTACCACGTATAAGAGTTCAACTTGATTTGCGCCGCCTCTCCGGCAAGTGGTGTCGGTGCATGTAAATTCTTTGGGAAAGGAGTTCACGTTCCTCATCCAATATGAAAGAATGCCGGATTTCTGTTTCCGATACGGCTTAATTGGTCACAAATTCTCGGATTGTGAAGGTGAGGCACGGATGGAAGGAGAGTGAGAAGTCTTTAAATATGGGGATTATTTGCGTGCATCGGTTGGGTTTGGGGGCTGAAGGGTTTCGGCAGGGAGAGTGGAAGATGGAGACCGACAGAGCTTCTCTAGTGGGTGTTTTAGGGGCCACAATGATTCCATGTGTAATGACTTCGGCTAGGGAGTATCTAGACGCTATCCAGTTAGAGAAGGAGTGGCAGACAGCGGTGATCATGAAGTCAGAAGAGAGACTATTGGGGCTGTTCCCAGCGATTTTCAGCCTAGTGATCACCTTGTTTTGACTGGGGCAAATCGTGTGGCAGAGGAGCCTATTTTCAGTGGGCCTAGGCCAGTGGAGAATATCAATTTGGCTTCCAATTTACAAGATATTGAGGTCTATATGAGTAGTGTGATGAGGGGTCCAACGGTGAGGGATAAAGGAAAAGCAGTAGCGAATTTCGACAGCATTGGGAATGGAAGGAAGAAGTGGATGAGGAAGAAACGGTGTGTTCGGAGGGGACGGCTAGACTAACCTTTGAAACTGATTAAGGGCCGGGGGAAGCATATTAGTCCTTCCAAGAAACAAAAGTTGCAAGCATCCTTGATGACCCCAGTCCATGCTAGCAAGCGGGGGAAAATGAAGGAGGTTGGCGAGGAAAATGTGGGATTTATTGATGATGAACTGGCGAGTCTCACTGAGCAGGACCGCAGGGCGTAATGAATGTCTTGTGTTGGAATGTACAAGGGCTGGGGAACCCTTGTACATTCGCTTCTTTACGAACTCTCGTTCGTGAACTCTCCCCTAACCTTGTCTTTCTGTCCGAGACACAGTTACTAAGTAATAGGGCAGAAAAGCTCCGGTGTTCT
The DNA here is from genome assembly GCA_963692815.1 of Nyctanthes arbor-tristis. Taxonomy (NCBI): domain Eukaryota; kingdom Viridiplantae; phylum Streptophyta; class Magnoliopsida; order Lamiales; family Oleaceae; genus Nyctanthes; species Nyctanthes arbor-tristis. The sequence continues at coordinate 44,025 of CAVNYN010201322.1, forward strand.
ATAGGGTTTCGGGGCTGCTTTAATGTGGATTGTAGAGGGCAGAGTGGAGGGCTCATGCTTCTGTGGAACGATTCTATAAGAGTTCAAATTCGCTCCGTTTCGGTTGGGCACATTCACGCTCTTATCAAAGATAATATTTCAGCAGAGTGGAGATTCACCGGGTTCTATGGCAATCCTCAATCCGCTTTTTGAGATGAGTCATGGCAACTTTTAAGGTGGCTAAAATCCCAAAATTCTGTGGCTTGGCTCTGTTGTGGGGATTTCAACGAAACATTATATGCCCATGAGAGGATTGGCAGTGATGGGCAGCCTATGTTTCATATGGAAAAATTCAGGCAAGCTATTGATGATTGTGAGCTTGAGGACTTGGGATACACGGGACATGCCATGATGTGGAATAACAAGCGTGGTGGAAGGGGGAATATACAAGCCAGACTGGATAGGGCTCTGGGCAATGAGAATTGGCGACAGCAGTTCCCTAGTGCAGTTGCGGAAAATTTGGCTTTTAGTAGATCGGATCACCGTCCCGTTGTGATCCGATTACAGGGTTTCCAAGAAAACAATTAGCAAAGGAGAGAGGTTTGGCCCTTTAGATTTGAGCCACATTGGATCCATGAGGAAGAGCACAAACAGCTAACCTCCCAACTCTTTGATGACTGGACCGTGGAGATCGGGGCGACTGAGGCATTTCAACCATTCCAGCAAAAGCTTACGGAGTGTTTGGGGATATTGAATCAATGGAATAGAGGTACCTTTCAAGGGAGGCAAAGGCGATTGAAGGAGTTGTATAAACAAAAAGACAGATTATTAGGCAGTGAGTGGATGGCAGAGTCTCTAGACCGGATCACAGATTTGGAGAGTGAGATTGAACAACTTATTAGAATTGAGGAGAGTTATTGGAGGCAACGCTCGCGTGTTGAGTGGCTGAAGGATGGGGATAGCAATAGGAGTTTCTTCCATAACAGAGCTACGGAAA